>OZ030378.1:9890912-10144227 GCA_964023945.1 Ectemnius cavifrons
TATTAGAATAATAATAATCTGCATTCAACGCAACGGTGCTCGCCGCAGTAAAAGTATGTTGAATTTCAATATCAAAAAAACAACACGTGAAGGAAGTGATTATAACAAAAATGACATAAAATTTTTTATAATGACGATGTAGCACGCATACATTTGCATGATATATTTTCACTTTACATGGAACGACGACAAAAGTGGCTGTCTGAGGGGTCCAACGAGCGTTTTCACCCCCGAAAGTAGCCGGCTTAACCCGGCGATCCACGACGCTCTTGAAAGTGCGAGCGCCCGGCAATTGGTGGAGCGGTACAGCGGCGGACCAATGACCAGCGCGCATACACACGTCCTGCGTCGAGGGAGTGTGCGTCCTCTTGAGCTGGGCGCAAAGAGCGTCGGCAGCGGCAGTCGAGGTGGTGAGGTGGACACGCGCTTGGCATCATCCTTGCACGACAGTTGCGCTGCTTCCTCCGAGAAACGGTTTCCTTTCGAGTGTGCGTCGTAATCCTTGCAGGAGTCATCTACGTTCCTCGAGGGAAATCGAGGCCGCCCGAAGCGGACCCTTTGTGCTGCTGGTTGCCCGGGTTTCCGAAAGGTGCGACTGGCCCGAACGGACGCGAAAACCTACGGCGTCGCTTTGTGCTGCCGAAAAAAACGTAAGTGTTTATACCCCTCTGTGCCTGCTGGAAGAAGCACGATTCGTATGATCCTTCGGTCTTGAACGAAATCGTATTTTACTGCGGTCGAAACCTTGGCGAACGTTGTGCGACGTACAAGCCTTGGTATTCTCGGTGAAAGGGGAAGTAAAGTCGGAGAAAAAAGTCGAGCGTCGAAAAAGCTTTGGAGAGCTGCGTGGATGTGGCCGTGTCGAGTACGCTTGAGGAAGAAGGCCTGCTCTCTCCTCGCGCGCTATTGTACGCGGCGGTCGAAAATGTTGTAGCAAGTGCCGCTTGTATCAGGCACTCGTGTTAATCTCCTAATGGATTCTCTTTAAAGGCAATCAAGCAGAGCCGGCGCTCTCGAAGTCTTTAAACCTGGCGGAAATGCTACACAAGTGGCGCACATAGAAAGCCGTGCTTGAGAGATAAAAGATCGTTGAACGCCCAAGAAGAGCTATGCTCTGCATCCGAGAAACTAGACGAGTCTATCTACGAATCATTGAACTTGCCTGCTCTCGGATACGAAAGCGGTATATGTATTCCTGGCAAGGATATCAACGGGATCGAGATCGTTTTCAGCGCGCGCCGAACCCGATACGGTTTCTTTCGCCCTTCACGTACGATTCATTACACGCTCGATACAATGAATGATGTCCCGCCATACGATCGGCTTACCTCTTGCATGAAACCGGTGCCGGATTATTCAAAGAGACGGAAGTGCGAGCGCGCGTCGGAAGTAATTTTAGGTACAAGCGCTAGGCACAACCCCCCAATGAACGGGATACTACTTCACCATTTCCGACACAAGTCCAAGTGGCCACATGTGCATTTTGTATCGTCCCAGCGAAACCTCGAATAACATCGGGTGATAAAAGAATATGAGTGTTGCGTGACTTTCTATCTACAATGTTTACAAGCTTCTATTTTTAGAGTCGATGAATGATATAAAGAATCGGGAATATGTAAATTTAAAGGTTTGCGCATTCTGGTTTCCGAGGATTTAAAGACTACGTTGGGAATTAAAGAGCTTCGTGTAAACATACGCGATCCCCCATGGTTACCAATGAAATTTGTTATCGATCATGTCGTACAGTTGTGTGTTCGGTGGTACATGGAAAACATTACAATGGAACGAGCGGGGGACAATAAATCGCCCTTGCCTAAATATAGACAGATGCAAAGTCCGGTGAAGAGAGCGAGCGAGTGCCATAAAAGGAATATAGTAGTTCGGGGGCTGCGTAGTAGATCCGCCACGCTAACTTCACCGTCGATAGAATGCTGCCCTTGGGGTGAGAAAGCCGTCTGGTTAGCAGAGAACAAGAGGCTCCGAGGAAAAAGGCCTCGAGGGTTCGAGTTAAAATACGTCGTTCATATTTCAAATCCCTGTCATATCGCTTCTCCAAATACTTGCACGAAAATTTGTTACCTCGTTCTCCTCCAAACTTCCAATCTCTAAACATCACACGGTAACAAATTAAAAGAAACAGCAATGAATTAAAAAATACTTTTAAAAAATCAACCAATTAAATTCTTCGATCGTATTTCCGAGTGCTGCATTACATCCTGGCCGAGTGGGCTTCAGGAGTGGATCGGAGGCATGCCTCGAGCATGAATCCAACCACAAGAGGCGAGTCAGTGGTAAACCGGATGAATTTCATACGATCCACCCTGTCATTCACATGTGGTGCACAGCTCAAAGCCAATGTATACGAGCACAAAGTACCCCCAAAACTGAATATCATTTACAAAACAAGAGTAAAACAAAACTTTCCCACGCACGATGGGGGTCGAGCATTTCATTCCAAAAAAGATGGTCGTATAAACAATCTCGTCGAATCTAAAAACACCATATTATTTATACGGTGATACAACTATTCTGAGCCTATCATCACCATTAATTAAAAACAATTTTAGACAACTAAAGTCGTTCATTTATATTGCATCTAGGTGGGAGCGATGGTGCGCATTTTCAATAGGCGGCGGCGCAGCATTAAGGAAGAAGGGGGCAATTTCGAACTACAGGAGCGTAATAATGCAGAGGGTAGAAGAGTGGGGATGCGTTGATAGTAGTGATAGCGTGCGGCGCCCGGTGCTGCGGAGAAGCGAGGAAAGTGCAGGTGGCGTAGCTCGGGCCAGACGTAAACCGATCGATCGGATGGCATTGCTCTCGGAACACACCAAGCCTATTGCCTCGAGTATTGCTCTTACCTATAGCGCACCACTTGCCCCGTCCAATCTTAAGCTTTTCTTTTTAACCCGCCGAGTGTTTCATAGTCACGCTCTTCATTCTATTCAGAGCCTTCTAGTTCATAGAGGACCCCCGCCAGCTTCTCTATCTCTCTTTCTCACCGTCTCTCTCGCCATATCAACCCTTCCATTATCACCTTCCCTCGAAAGGCTTCGAGTCTCGAAGCTCGTACAGCCGAGCTCCCTCTTCCCTAATAATTGGATAACTGCGAGCTATACGCGTGAATATTAAATCGCTCTCCATAAAGTAATCAATTGCACTGAGCCTTTGAAAACTAAAAGCGTGTCTCGTCATCCAAGAGAGTACAGTGACGAAGGGCGAAGGGAACTAAGCAGAGTTTTAAGTTGCAAATACTTTCGCGAAGTCCCTACGTGCTCCCGTTTAAAATTGTAAGACTCAAAAGATTACAATGTAGACGCACGCGGTAAGGTTTCGCTAGTCGAATGTAAGGAGACGAGAGAAAACTGGTTCAGAGGTAAAACTGCCTTCGGGAAATTCGATATTCCGATGAGTGCGCTTGTCGCAGTTGAGAGTACAGCTTTCAGTATTACGAAGACTTCCTGGAGAAAGAATGAAAGTTAACGAGCCCGACAGGAATGTATTATGGATTAAATAGTCGGTACTTCCATATTCACATGTAGAGGTTCTTAACCGACTTCTAAATAGGGGAGGATCCTAATTCCAGGCGCATATGTTTTTACTGTCTCTTTTTTTTGGTGCACTTCCGTAGTAACGAACGCAGAAACGCGGGGGTTGCTAACGGTAGAATGTTCATTAGGTATCGAGCAGGTTCGAGGGTATCGATCGCGCAGCTATAAACAGAACCCGAAGGGTAACTCTGGCCATAAACTCTGTGGCGCACGTTTTTACCACGGTTCTCTCTTAATTTCCTTGACATATCCGCCGGACAAATAACGGCTCTAAGCGGTTAACGTGTATAACGTTTCTGGTTTAAAATTTAAGGGAGCTTGAAAATCTAAGGGAACCATTTTCCCGCGTGTAATAACCAGTTTCTACTGTGCCTTGGCGTTGGAAGAGAATTATGTCGGGCAATCACAATTCTGTCATTTTTCCCGAGAAGGGACAGCAAGGGTATTAACTGTGTGGGTACCAGGGGACGATATTTCCGAGATCGTAAAGATTTCCAAGAGGGGTTAGCTCTAAGAAAATGACGGATTCTTACTGGAGAGGCCTTTTCCAGGACCCTTGTAACACTACACAGTTGTTTGGTTTTTCGGGAATTCGACCTGACCGATCCGGCTCTCTGCCCTATTGTTAGCGTAATTACCTGAATTCCGAATCCGCTGCTGAATTACAGGTATAGGAAGGTCCAGGTAGAATGCAACGTTCTGGCCTAACGGGTCGGACCAAGGCGGGTTTTGGTCATTTTCCTGCCTGTATATTAAGGTTCATGACAATTTATAATTATTATAGGAACAGCTATTTCGGAAAGCTGCCCTTACTGCACAGGGTACCTTTAAATTAACACTGTCGAACTCCACTTTTTATCCAACATACACGTGCATTATATTATGTGCAATATAAATGTTATATATAATATATAGAATATAGAAAAAGTTTGAAAGCATTCGTCACTAATTACAGTTAATAAATAAACTAAGGACGTGAAATAGCATCGAACTTTCATGTGTGGAAAATTAGGTAACAAGAAAGAAATTATATCAGTTATAGACGATGAGCCAAGCGGATCAGGATAAGAGTATGGATAAAAAAGAAATTGCAGAAGAAGAGCGGGAGAAGATGCTGAATGCGGAGAATACGAAGCATACCGAGGCTTCGAACCCTACAGGGGATTCCGAGTCCGAGGAGCAAAAGCCGAAGAAGAAGATCCCAATCGGCGGCATCAAGATGCCTGGATTCTGCCGTACCAAGAGCAAAGAGCCTTGCAAGGTAAGCGCGTTTTTCTCTCTGGAGGAAAGGCAAACTAATAATTATTGTAAACTAACAAACGTATATTACTAATAAATGCTGAACTGCTAAAAACTAATAAACGTATACTACAAGTCAGATAGTAAGATTTATTTAATGATAATTATCATAGCAGTCGTTTAGTTGCTTCAACTAATGCTGACAGTAATTATTAATAATGCGCGCGATCGATATCGGCAGGTGCGTGCGCCCTTTGCGTTACGTCACCATCTGTTTTAGCGTTGGAAAAAATCGTTACGGGGCTGTGAACACCCCTGTTTTGCTCCTGTGCCCCACCCTCGCGCTTTTGTACGTTTTCACGCCTTCGGCAACGTTTATTTACATATACCTATTTGTAGAAAAGTTTTAGTTTGTTGAGCAAAGCCCAGTACGCGTGATATAGTTAAAGATGCTTTAATGGCATGAACGGATATATATTTTATTCTCATAACATTTGATTATGTTAAATAAAATACTTTCAACAAATATTTCCTATATCAGAATTTACAGTTTACGTAGAAAGTATTTTTTCTGATCCCTGTTGATATTAAATCGAAGTATTAGGACCCATTTAAGTCTTACAGTCCCGACTCCGGAAGTGATGATATTTATTGCACTGTCATTACAAATGCTAGTAACCGGGGGGTGCTGTTCGGTTTAGAAGTGTAGCTCTTAGAGACCTTATTGTAGGGGGAATGTAGGAACAGTATTAAACATCTGGTCGCATGTGAGGTCGAACACCTGGCCACTAGCGTAGTCCACGCCTCTATTTTTCGGAAACCATATTAGGCGTCCCAATATTTAAAAGTGGACAGACGAATGCCCGCGTGTAAAAGAACGACCATGTGAGGTACTTCCAATTCAATGACTCGAAATATATTACGACACCCGGCAGAAGGTTCTATTACAGTTGTTACCCATTGTACTCTAAGCATCGCGTCTTTACTGCATGCACGTCTCCCAATGGTTCATTCACACCACGCTCAATTAACTACTACGATATATGTTGTCACTGATGAATTCCTACGGATGATTTCAGACGGATGAGTAACTCCGGCTTAACAGTCGACGAAACTCATTGCGATGATTAGCGTGAAATCTTGAATTCTGTGGATCAGCCGATGCGTTTTATAATATATACTCTGCAGTTAATATTTTACACGAGTGGTCGAACCTTGACTTAATTTCAGGAGGAAGACGGTAAAACGGGAGAGTCGGGTGACGGTGATGGCGGAAATGCTAAAGAAAATGAGCAAAACACTACAGCTGGAGAGAAGGTGAATACGCCTGCAAAAGATACGAAGGAAACCAAGGAAAAGGAAGGACGAAAGGGTATTCTGGACGCGATCAGGCTGCCATTGGTGTCTGTATTCCCGCGCAAGAAGAATAAGGTATGATTGCAATTAGTTACTCTAAAAGGAGAAACATGAAATGGATACATGAAGTGGAGGCGATCTGTGAACGTCTGGGTTTAATAACACGGGTTAAGGGTTGATGAATACAAATAATAGTATGAATATAAAAAACGAGATGACTCACGTTTAAATCTGCCATTATAACATCTGACACAGAAGCTCGACTGTGTTAATCTTCTATGCTGCAATTATTTTTAATCCCTCTTGGTATTTCCGTTCCTTATCATAGAGTATCTTACAATACACCACTCAAGCACAGAAACCCTTCGGTCTTTTATATCAGTTAAAAGTGCGGATGTCGTCTTCATTACCTGTTATTCAACGTCTGAGGCATTACTTGGACAATATTGTCTTAATTAAATTCATCGAAGGCAGTAGGTAATCGAATGTAATGGAAACACAGTTGCGGTTTATGGAGTCACGGCATAAACCCACCCCTTCGCGAAGCCTTAGAAAATGCTCTAAGACATTCGACCACTATAGTTGTTCAACTGTGCAATCTTATACGACACTCAATATGTTCAGTTTAAAATAATACAGTGACCTCATTTATTCAGTATTTTGCATAAAAACTACAAGGTTTCAGTAGGAAAGTCATTAATACATGTACCGAATTTCATTATTCAGGAGAGTGAAGTCGAGCTAGGTACCACGGGTGCGGCCGGTTTAGCCAGTGTCGAAACTTTGGATGACAGTGCCCCGGAAAAGAATCCTCTGGGAAATGAAGATGGCATGGAAACAGTTCGATTGGACGGAGATGGACAGGACGATATACCGTCCCCGAAACAGCATTTCTTGGTTGCTTGCATTTCTGCAGCCAGAAGAAATCTTTTCGTTCTTGGTAAGTGTATATTCGTGCAAGAGCAAAATATATCGTACATTCGATTAACTTAAGTGACATGACACTGCCAAATAAGAAGGCGCTACATTATAATCATATTAATTTCCAGTGGCTACACTGTGCATTCTACTGTCGGTGGTGATAGTAATCTGTGTGGCATGCGTGGGCCCGCAGAAGTCAAAATCTGCACCTTTGAAAGATGGAAAATACATTGAAGCGGTAACGTCTTGCGGTCCAGTGGAAGGTATCCTGGAAGGCGGAGCGTATGCTTTCCGTGGTATACCATACGCTGTTCCACCTCTCGAAGAACAACGTTGGTTACCTGCGGAACCGCTCCAAAGAATTGAACATTGCTGGAACGATACGTACCTTGCGCATAACTCTTCCGAAGTATGCTGGCAACGTGGTGCGGATGGGAATGCCATCGGAAACGAAGATTGCTTGTATCTTGACGTCTTCACTCCTGCTGTCAGATACGACTCACCTTTGTCCGTAGTTGTGATGATAGGTGCTGAAACTCTAAGTGGTCCGTCTCCCGGCGTCATGCAACCCTCCGCTAACTTGGCTCGTGTTAGGGAGATGATTTTTGTTCGGCCCAATTTTCGGTAAGTTTGCAAGTTCATAATAGTCACAACAAAAAACTCTAGAATGAGAGTTGGTAATTGACGATAGACTATGCACATTAATCTTACAGACTAGGCGTCTTCGGATTTTTGGCCGCTGACCCGCTGTCTCGTTCAGCTCATCCTCCGACCTCCGGCAATTATGGGCTCTCTGACATAATAGCAGCTTTGCAATGGGTCGAACTGAACATTGAACACTTCGGTGGCAATAAACAATCCGTGATTCTATGGGGACATCGCGCAGGTGGCACCTTGGTCACTTCTTTAATTGGTACTAGACGCGCCAAGGGATTGTTCTCACGCGCATGGATATCCAGCGGAAGTGCAATATTCCCGGGTAAAGCATTGGCAGAATCAGAAAAATTGAGTGAGCCATTTTTATCGGCCATGAGATGTCAAGACGCCAGCTGTTTGCGCCGTAAAAGGGCGGAGGATGTGATGAATGCCGTACCCGAAAATTGGCACGCTAGTAATGTAGGCTTACCCGAGACTAAAGAAGCAACCCACCGAGAGCGTCGGCATGAGTGGCTTGTCTTGGATGGTGTTATCTTGCAGGTAAAGAGAGAAAAAATAAAAGCTCTTTCGAAAATTTGAAGTTTCCCAGCGCTTTAATTTTGATTTGTAACTTACAGGAGCCAGTAGGACAGGTTTGGACTAAAGATGAATTCCCAGTGAAAGTTGTCATAGGCAGCACAGCACATGCAGGTGCACCAAGTAAATATCTTACACCGAATGCAACACTCAACAGCACACAAGTTGAAAAAATCGTACAAGAATCCCTTCTTGGAACATCAGGTTTTGCTGACGAAGCCCTGAAGTAAGTATATGACTTTATAATTAATGATTTATTCTGTATTGTATAGACTATTCTATATCGAATAGTATTAAATTCAAGACTTGGTAATGGACTGACAAGGGATATTAATGATTCTATACGACGATTTTTTTACAGACGTTATAATTCTACCCTAAGCGGGCTGCTTGCAATGATATCCGATATTCGAGTGGTGTGCCCACTGCTGACGGTAGCGCGAATGCGTGCGGATTTACCCTTTTATGTAGCCACTCAACCGCGTGGTAACTTTGCCGATCCAGACAGTGATGCCGCAGCGATTTTGGGTAGCTATGCAGCATATACGCCCGAGGAAAAGCGTCATTTATCTGCCATGCAACAACTGTTCAATTACTATGTATGGCATGGCAAGGTACCACAAATCGAGCCAGATGGTGCAAAACGTCTTTTGCTTGTTGGCCAAGATACTCTCCTCGAGCGCGATTATCCAAATTGCGACTTTTGGATAGAGAAAGATATTGTCCCATTGTACGGTCGGATCGACTGAAGAAATTGTAATTTGTTTGACTTGTTTGCGGTTCGTCCTCTTTAACGGAAGATCGCGCTGCGATTACCGCGATTTATCGAAGTCGGGAAAGTGGGAGCGAGCGGACGGGACGAAGCATAGCCCTCAAACAGAAGGTCATCGTAATGAGCGAGACTGAAGTATAGGCGTTGACAATACAATCCAAAATGCCAAAAATCAGCAAATCAACTTCATGACTAATATAATAGACTTTTGTACGTCTTACAACTATATTCTTTAACGATACTAGTAAGGCTAGTTTTGGAACGAAAAGATTCAATATTCTTGCTAGAAATCCAGTATTCTACTACATTCGCCATTTCCAGGAACTAGATTTGGAATAATAGAAATGTATTGCATAAGAAACAAGCGTCGTCTTTTTACAGAGTTCACAATGTGCTATTTTAAATATATATAATTGCGCAGTGACAAAGAAGCAGACTTTGCGGGAGTGATTCGTGTGTCAACGAGAAAGTAAGTCGTCGCGAAGGAGAATGTCGGGAAAAGTAAAATTTCTATACCGCGAATAACTAGTACATCATATTCTGCATACCATTTTAACCAAGAACCCAACTATGTAAACAGATTTTCATGATCCTATATATCAGAGGAGATTGGATTAGTCCTTATTAGGCATTTTTACAGTCCACATAGAGTACCATGTTGCACGCGAGTACTTAAATATTTCTAAAGGAAACTGTGCTACTTTATGGAAATCTCAGTAATAGCACGTTTTAGTATTCAAAAATGATTATTAATAAGACTGCTTTGAATTCACCATGACCTGTGTTGTATAAAGTGTAAATGAGAACACGAGTAATGTTTTAGTTTAGCGTTACATTTTGATACTGTAAGCTATTGCTTTTTGAGATGTATTGTCTTTTTTATATTTTTACACGGTTTATATGTATAAATCTATTTATTCGAGGAAACTAAACTGTAATTCTCATCGCAATACTTTGATAAGAGACTGATAAAACACTACGGGCCAAATCCATATACTATAGCGGGAAAAGAAGTGCTTGACATTTTTGGAATACATACATATTTCTAGGAAATATAAGATGCTCTTAAATCATTCGCTTTTTTTCTACAACCGAGAGCATGGATTAAATATTTGCAAACGCACCTACCATTTAAGAGATGAGAGTTAAGAATATTGCTCTCATTTGTAAATAGATGCTAGTAGAAACGCTCGCCCCATTTCCTCGACAACGGAAATCTTTCATTTGCTGAACATCTATGAATATCTTGTATAATAAAGCATATGTTGCAGTTCAGCTTTTGCGTTGGAAAACGCATTGTGATGTTTCGGACAAAATTACTGTTGCCAGCTATAATTCTATGTAAACGATTTAAGCGACCGTGCTTAAAGCAACCAAACTCGGTGTTCAATTAAAGACTAAATTCAAAGACTGGAAACAAATACAAATCTTTAGATTCTGTGAAAAGCACACCTATCATCATTCGTTTCTATTGCATGGAATATATCTAGTTTCATTTATATACTGTAGTCTCACAAAGATGTATTTCACACGCAATTCCAGTGTGGCGAATATTAACACAGTATTCAGTTTCAGACTTCGGGTCTTCGTAATTTTTAAAGTATTCATCGAATTTTTGTTATTCGAAGGACAGATTATTTGACTTCAAAACGGCTCTACAACGATACTGAAACTAAAACGCGTTATCCCACACATGGTCAGATATATCCTTCATCCCACGTCACCTTGAATCAGATTTCGGGTGTTATTTGTGTAATTAGTAATAAAAGAATGCTCGAATAGGCTAAATGACTCATGTTTTAAGATATTATTTATTTCCATATAATAAAAATTATAAGACAAATAAAGAAAACAAAGTTGATAACAGGCCGTATTAGTTGCCTTTCCCGCTTTCCTACTATTATCCTTTAAAGCGAATTAAATGAACTGTTGAAACATTGCTCACCTTGTAAGATAAAGAAAAAGGTAAGGGAATTTTTGAATATGAAACCCATTACATATACATTTATATAAGTTTATATACACACAGATTATTTATTGTTGATCACTTATTGTACTTAAAAATTGAATTGTTACTAAATCTGTCTTTGCTATTATATATTTATTTCTCATTCCAGTTTGTATGACTTTATATAGCACAACTTCATAGGTGTAAATCAGATAAAACTATCATGTTAGGACTTAGGACTCGAACATTGGCTGCAGGCTGAAAACTCTGGATGGCTAAGTTTTTCAATTCGGTACTGTTTGACAGTTTTCAATTAGCACTGCATCAAAAGATGGTCTATCACTGCTCGAAGCATGTTGTACTAGGATGGATCACTTATCGTGCAAGCTGCGTAATGAGTGCTGCACACATCTCAAAGAACTCCATAGTATGGTGACCGGTCGCTTGCGGTGGAGGCAAGGTAGGATCTAAAATCACTACCCGATTTCTCTAATTGAATTATCATGTAATATTAAACACACTACAATATATGATCAAACAAACATACCTTGTCCCATGTCATCCGCCTCTTCACTTGATAAAGATTTGAAGTCCAACAAGTAACTCTTATAATCAACTTGGTATAGTTGGAGTGACATTTTACTGTATCTATCAGTTAACTTATTTTTTTGTCGTACTTTAACACTGTATGCATTTATAATCTTCCATTCCTGCGATGAAAATGAAAAGTAAGTGGAAGTATATCTCAATATTGGTAAAAACTTTCTAGACTTACGAAGTTAAGTGCCTTCATTGCGCGATAAACTTCATTCATAATGTCGTTCGGTTTTGATTGCGAACGAATACCAAGGTGCCACTTGGCTCTTTTAACAGGAGTGCCACGACTACCCTGCACTTGAGATGTCCCACTTCCTTGTGAGTTTTGCCGGTCGCGAAGGGCTGTAAAGAAGATATCATTTTATCACGCGGAACTTTTGTGCAGTGGCATAAATCACAGATGGTTCAGACTCACAGCACTTACGAGCGATTCGTTCGGGATGAGGCCTAAGCGGACTATTGTTTGCATCGCTTGGGCTAAAAGCAACTGGCGGTGGACTAGAAGCTACGTAGAAGTCTTTAAGCTCTGCTTTAGCAGCTTCGTCCGCAATTCTTTTATTATCTATAATAAGATGGTAAGCTATTGCCAACTGGTCATGTGGATCACCGCCTAGCAATGCCGAATGCACTTCCGCCTCTTTCACATTAAATTTCTCGCAGACTTCATTTACCGCGTCGATGTCAATTACCGATGAGTCCTGCTCTACTGGTGAAGGAAAGAGATACGTTGGCAGATCCTTTTGGAACCACTCATGCTTTCTGAAATCACACACATTATTTAATTGTCCTCTCCTACTTCCTGTATGCTACTTATAATTCGGAATTTGTTACCGAAATGGAATACAACTTGGATATCGAGAATAAAAAGAATTTAAACTCAAACGTACTTAATATCTTCTATGGTGGCTCTCTTCATCGGGTCTACTTGTAGCATGTGGCAGAGAAGACTCACGACAGTCTTATTCAAATACTCCGGAATGGGGAATATTCCAGCTAAAATTGTGGAAAAATTACAAATAATTCTAATAGATATGAATACAACACTTGTGAAACTTACATTTAATTTTGCGGAAAAGTGTTGGTACATGTTCATCGTCGAAAGGAAGTGTGCCACACAAAAGAGCATATAGAATTACTCCACAGGACCAAATGTCCACTTCTGGTCCAGCATATAATTTGCCAGATATTACTTCTGGTGCTGCGTAATTTGGAGATCCACAAGATGTCCGTAGGAATTCTCCATCCATCATCATGTTGGACAGACCTATAACATAAAACTGTCATTAATAGCAATAGAGGCAGTCTACAATTAGGAGATTCAATGTACGAGGCTTTAATAGGTTTTGAACTTTCTAATTGCTGACAGCAATGTTCAATGACTATTCAGTGTATCTCGCACATCAAATATTGATAAGATTTTCTATATCGCAACAATGATGTACCAAAATCTGCTATTTTCACATGTAGATTATGATCAAGGAGAAGATTCTCTGGCTTCAGATCACGGTGAACAATCATATGCCTGTGACAATAGTCGACTCCAGAAATAATTTGTTGGAAAAAGCGCCTTGCTTCGTATTCCTTTAATTTTCCATGTTTTACGATATAATCGAAAAGCTCTCCACCTGATACGTATTCCATGATCATAAAAATGTCTGTTGGTGTACTTATTACTTGATACCTACGCAAACAATAGAAATATGGTAAAGCGCATGAGAATAATATTCACAACTCAGGAAACAATGAGGAATGGCAATATTCACAGCTTTATAATATGAGGATGTCTGAAGAGTTTCAAGTTTTGTATTTCCCTTCTGATTTTCCCCACTACATCCAGGCTTTTGATCTTCTGTCGATTTAAAATCTTCACAGCCACTTTGTGTTTTGTAAGGACATGCTCCCCGACTACGGTGACATCAATAAGAATATGTATTCACATGTGCGTATATTAAAGTCGACCGTATTTAGTTAACCGTAGGCATTTACTTTTCACTTTTCCGAATGTGCCTACACCCAAAGTCTGCCCCAGTGTGTAATGACCTATCTTTACGATAGGCTGTGGTTGGTTGGTAGGAATCTTCTCGGACATTGTTGCTGTTGCTGGAAAGTTTGTATAAAATTCATTATTATATCACTATCGCCTGTGTTAACTTAATATAAAATGTAGAGTGACATGGCCATTAGTAATTAAAAGAAAAGAATGATGTACATTGACTGCTTGCTAGCATGAAGTGTCATCAAGTAGAAAGGACAAAGTAATTGAAATAACAGTATATAATAAACACGGATGAATTTTACATTCTTCCAATGGAGTATCAAAAAACTTTTACTCCAAGCTCGCAAGAATTGTGGATTGGAGAGGATTCAAAGGTCGTATAGAGTTTAAGGTGTGTACTAACTTGGCAGAGCAGGGTTCGCTAATCAATTGCACAGTTAAATGGAACAAAAAAATATGAGAATCGCGAGTTCTTTAGTAGATTCATTTAGTTAACGACACATATATCGTCTGTTGAATGAAACAAATATTTAAGAGAAAAAAAATCCGATCGAGAAAATCAGACGTCGAATGACAATAATAATGGAGATTGCATTGCGGACGACACTCCGATGGGATTTTCACGAAGTGTGTTGGGCTTAATGTAAGACAGAACAGGGAAAATTTGGTGTTTCGGGAAAACAGTTCTTACTGAAATCACGGCGATTGAAGTAGGCAGACGTGACAGCTGCGTTAAATTAAAAAATATTTCATAAAACTAAACACAACTCCAGCTCGCCAGAATGACTTCGATCACCTGATATTATTTACATGATTCTGACACTTCTTATCTCGAAGAAACTTTATCCAATGCTGCCAACACTTCTACGTGGCGGCACAATCTGCCTGCGCCAAATGCGTTGAATTTGAGTGGTTTCGGAACGAAAATGATGTAACAGTGAAAAAAAAACTTGGAATCTTTATGTTTATAGGATTCTGCATTTGATGTTTCATAAAGATAAATTAATGCGAATAAAGTATTCTTTGAATTGTACTCAAGTTTCTCTCATTCCTTTAGTATTATTCTAAAATAATTAAGATTTTGTTCATCTTCATCAATAAACAATCATCTTTTCAATAAAAAATGTTGCAAATGTTCAGTGTTGAAATATACAAGATTGCTTTCACAAAGCATTGATATCTTTCACGCCCGAATTCAACTGATTCAATATATATATATGCATCTACATATTATAAATAATTCTAAAACAAACAATTGTCATACAAATATTTTATAAAGACTTCAATTATTGTTTAACCACAGCTCCTTATTAGTTCGTAATAACTTCGTAATATCTAATTCAAGTTATTTATAATAAAACCACCTAACTCCCAACATTCCAAAATCATGAATCCTTCGTCAACTTATATAACGGAATGCGATTCCCAATACCATAAGAGATTTCTAGGATATACAGTAACAAGGAAAACATATATATGGGTCGTAAAGAAATGGTAACAAAAGATATTAACATTACAATTTAATATAAAATTCCACTACAACTTTCAAGAGTTCGTAAAAGAGAATGAGAAGAAGAGGATATTGTCCTTGGTCAGGTATCACCCCCTATCAATGCGACGTAAGGAAGGCTGAGTTCGGAGCACCACTGAGAAGGGGCCCAGAGTCTGGGGCCCGTAGGAATAAGGCCCAACGGGAGCGAGGGTCCGAGGAAAGGAGCGAGAATCACTGACAGGAATGTTTCGTCTGTAGGTAGAGAGTAGGGTTCAGTGGAGTGGAGGTACGGTAAGGTGAGCCCAGGTGAGCCAAGAGGGACAAGGCAAAGAGCGAGGCAAGGTGAATCGAGTGGATGATCCTGCAGTTCGTAGTTAATGCCGCAACGATGAGCCGTGCGTTCCAGGGTGCTACTCCCGTATCAACAGGTAGCCCGGATAAACTCGCCAAGGGATCCTTAACGATCCAGATCCTCGTGGTGTGAGCTGCTCGTGGATCCTACTACTCCTGATATGATATTGGCAAGAATTGTTGATGCGAGTGGCGCGCGTTGAGGTGAGAGTCCTGGTGAAAATCGGAGGAAACGAGTGGATGTGCCGTGAGTGAGGGAGATTCCTGCGGAGACATTCCTGGGATTCCACAGATGGAGCAGGCCCGCGAGGCCAACATCCAGATGAGAATGTTACTTTTGTGATTACTCGTTCGGTGACATGCGAGGAATGCGGTGAGCGAATTCATTACCTCTTACCTTTTACCGGCTTTCTTTCTTCCCCTCTCTTTCATTCTCCCTTTCTCCCTCTCTGTCTCTCTTCTTCCATCTGGCTCCCACACTATGCTCTGTGCTTCTCTTCTTCTCTCTCCCCGTCTTCGCTATTATTGCAGTCTCCGAACCAGGCGGGGGATTCCACTGCCTCCTCTTTCTAATCCACGCACTTCCCCATACTCGCCGGCTAGATCAACCCCCCTTTTCTTTCGCACTCTCAAATACTTTCCCCTTATCTGGCGAATTTCTCGAATCGAGCCTGTGCTAGCGCCGATTCGGCCCAGTTTAAAGCGCAGATTTACTCTGGGCTGGATACTGGGTCATTTCCTAGGTCCCATCTAGCGTGACACTTTTCTTAGTTGATTTCTCATCCGTATGTAAGCGTAATGATTTTGTTTTGGCGGCAGAAATTGCGCGCTCGTACAGTTTTTAATGAGCATTTGATACACTTGCTGTTTACTTCGTATGTATATGCGATCTGTAATGTAGGAGTCTTCATTCATAAACGATTCTATCTCAGCTATGAGATTTCACGCATTTTTTGCTAATTGAGATGTGAAATTTAAATTCAGTACTTCTCATTTGCTGTACTGCTAATAAAAATCTACTGCTTCTCATACTATTATAATAAATGTATGTAAGAACGACGAATTGTATGCAATATATAATCATCTATTCTAGTGAAACATCAAGTTTTCGATCTTATTGTTATATTTAATTAAACCGTCATATTTATTAAAAAATATTCTTACTCTTCGCCTGAAAGGATGCGGGGACTTTTGGAAAGTGAAGAAATAGATTTATATATTTATATTACAAGCGCGTTTGTAATTTCGGATATCAGTCGGTTTTATAATTCTTTCTACTGATTATTTATTGAACTACTCGTTTCTTAGGATGTACGGCATAGGTTGATAAAAGACTAAGAAGGGCGTGGATAATCCAAATGGACAACGAAGGCCCATTATGGCCCAGCATCTGCAAGCACAACACCAACACGAATTTCTGCCGTTGTGTGATGTACTGTTCAACATAATCTCACTTGCTTCGTATTTTTGCGACGTTGTCTTCGATTTTACGATGGTTTACGCTCTGGCACATCACACCCTCGCACCACCCATACTGTTTCCGCTGAGTACTGTTTTCATAGCGTCTTCTTTAGTGGTATCGCAGGTCAGTAACATTGCTAATGAATAAACATGATTTACTTCATTCGTTTAATTAAAAAAACAACTTCTTACAGATTATTAGTATACGATGGTATCTGTGGGGTGCCAGGGGAAGGCTAGTTGGTAATAACATAAGCGATTGTAATATTAACGGGAAAAAGAATAGGTCTTGGACCCTATGGTGTGTTTTGCTACTTCACTCGTCGCAGGTCGGAGTTCTCTGGAGATACTTCAAGTTATTTATACCAGTTAACTTAACTTATGTGAAGCACGAGGCAAGTAGATATTTCTCCGAAGATATCTCTCCGTGTATATATATAATATATCTGCTACGATATACTATCTCTAATTAGTACAATGAAGTTATTTCAAAAATTCACTTGTTCCAGGTACGAGAGCTTTGTGTGTTGAGGCTTATTCACGCATTTTGCGAAGCTGCTCCAATGCTTCTTCTGCAACTTTACCTCCTTTGTATGGGAGTGTGCGGCGAACCAAATAGTTTAATGAGCAAGGAGAAAGATACAATCGACAGGGACAGCGAGAAACTAACAAAGTTGACGGCTGTATCTGCAGGATTGTCTCTTTGGAGCGTCTGTTGGGCCGTTGCAAGTTTCAGTAAAGGAGCTGCACGACTTCGCAATCTCGAGCGGCTTGTACTCACATGGCTAGGTGTACTGACACAATTAGCTTGGAGATTAGGCACTGTAAGTGCTAGAGTAGGTGCATTAGTGGCATATGCTTCTCTATACGGCGGGCAGTGGCTCCTTGTTGTGATGGCTTTACATTGGCTATCCATGCTCATGTGGTTATTGCTCACCCCGGATGGTCTGTTCCATGGCGGTGAACATCTACCTATTCTTCGGAAATCATCCTTAGCTTCATTATTAGCTTTTGTCTATGTCTTCGCGTACGTGAACTTACACGAAACGAATCATCGTCAAAAGATGGTGAGTTTGCCGCTGAATATCTGGGTAGAAGCGGCGGTGGTAAAGTATATTAATTTTTCATTTGTGGATACCGTTTGCGCAGGTAATTTTCTACACCGTTATGTTCTTGGAGAACAGTTTATTAATCGGTGTATGGATAGTGGGTGTGAATCAGAGCGATTTCCTGCACCATCACCATCCTCTCCAACCGACTACCCTCGTTCTCACGTTGCTGCTATTATTCTTCGGCGGTATGTTTTTTATGGGACTTTACTACAGGTATGCTTCCCATTGAATTTAAACGAATGCATTTTGAAAGCAGTGTGTGTCAAACCAAGGAAAAAGTTATCGTCATTTTAAGGTTTTTCCACGTAAGAAGGCTAAGGTACGAGGCTGGTGGAAGAATGGTTGCATCGAATCTCACAGCTTCATCGAATCAAGTAATGTCATAATAGATTTCATCAGATGTAATTTGAATGTACTCATTGCAATGAGAATAGTTTCACTAATCAATTAAATTTGTTTACAGGATAACGTCGAGGAGAAGCAGATCGATTATATGAGTGAGAAGAAAGTCCATCAGGTTGATGCAAGACGTGTGAAACTCAGCAACGGAGGCATACCTGGCGTTTTTAATTGTCGCTTCGCAAGTCCTGCCGTTGTGAATCCTAATCGCAAAAAAAAGAAACCCACGTCCTTCGTTCCACCGCCCGTTCCAGCTACACAGGCACAGTCACAGGCTGGAGTTGGAGGTTTGCCTGGAACAGGTGATACAAAACAATGGCTGGGGATGAATACGGCATCCAAGCAACTTATTCCTTTCTGGAAAAGATCATCGACTTGCATTATGCAGGTATATATACATTAATAGTATATCAAATACTCTGTGATACGCAACTAGAAATTAGTTTCAAGTTTGTTATAATAGTTCATTTATATTAATTTATTTACAGAATGATCACGCAATAGAGCAGAAGAATGGCCCAGAGGCAGTAATTGCGGGATCTTTGAGTGTGAATTTAATAAGGGAGAAACTTCGTGAAAAGAAGCAGCAACAATTGCGCGAACTGCGGGCTATCCAAGAAGAAATTAAAGAAGGAAAGCTCTTCCCACCGCCATCCGCGTCTGCTTCGTCCTCGCCAGTTTCAAATCAACAACATCGGCAACATCAGCAACAGCAACCGCAACAACAACAGCCGCAACAACCGCCGCCGAATACAAAGCTACATACTTCACCGAGCTCGCCGTTATTCGGATCAACAGCGTCAGCTATGGAACAAAACGGGGGTGTGCCTTTATCGTCTTGGCCTCCGGTGAAAATGCATTGTCTATTGTCACCACCGCCAACTTCCTCCGCGGCTACTGCGTCTGGATATTATGCTGCTGCACATCCGCCAAATCTCACGAGTCTTTCAAACTCGTCATCCTGGAGGACCTCCGCACAGAGAGAGCGAGCAGACACTCCAGAAATTCTTTTAGCTCCACGATGCTTACCACATCATTATTCCCACTGGCCAGCGTCGAGTCACATTAACCACAGGTTGTAATTTTAAATCAAAAGATCCGAATGAATTTTGTTGACAAGTAGTTTAATTTTATTAACGCCCGTAATCGCAATCCCACTAATGAAGTACGTTTAAACAACAGATTGCGGCCTGGTGAAAATGGGGTTGAAGAAAGTTCAAAAGGCGAGAGAGAACTCGAATGCGAGATGAGTGACATGGAAGGCAGCCAAATGTCGTTACCGCGGAGTTACACGCTTCCACGTGAGTTCAAATACAATCATCAGAATAATCCTGGTAGAGAAAGACGAGCAATGAACAACAAAGTAGCAGCATCCCGCTTCTATTTGCCTTCCACTAATAGTTCCGATGGTGAGTTTCGATGATGATTGATTTCGTAATATTACTATCGTATAAATTTGTGAGACAAATGTTGTATGAAACATACTTTACGCAGGCGATGTAGACAGTGCGGACAATGAGGAGGAAACTGACGCTGAGGTACAGTTTCGCACGAAACAGGAGCATACCAGTAGTAGCGGACATGAAGATATGCACCATCAACGCTATTACCTTTTCGAAAACACTGCAAGCAATAATGAACTTGCTACACCTAATTCGAATCCTGATTCAAGTGCCTCTCCAGCTACGCCTAATAGCGGTTATATGAAAAATTCATACAGTGTTTTGCGGCTTAATCAACTCTTTAGAAGTAGGGTCAAGCATGAAACGAAGCTCTAAGACTTCATTATTTATGATGCTGTTTCATGCTATCAAGGTTCTGGCTTTTTATTTATACAGTTTTAAGGATAAATCATATTAGGACATAGCAAAATATGAGCATAGAAATCACTCGGTAATTATCGGGCAATGCTCAGATTTTGCTATATTTGACTGTATTATAATTAAATATTAGATAGATAGATAATATAAATTAACATGTCAGTCAACGTTGCCGGAGATACAGGTAATCATAGGACATCTTTAATAAGTAATTAGGAAATAAGATTAGGTTTTCAAGAATTTCTAATTTATTCTCATAAACTTAAAATTCTATCCAGTCTCCTACTTTTAAACTACTTTCTTTATAAAGAACATATTTGATCTTATATATACGTATACATATACATATTGATGGCGATGATGACGATGACGAACCCAAAGTGTTGAAGTACAGACCGATCTCAATTTACAAGAGAAATTAATCATTCGGTTAAACATATCTACTATCTTTCATTTTGATTTTCCTTTAAAACCACTTATTGCGCTTTAGTTACTATCAGAATACACGAAAGGCGCAACTACAAAAAACAAAAGTCCCATATGAAAATGTATGAAAGCTTTATCACGCGCATAATCAAATTTTAACGCACAAGTGTGTGAACATGAAGACACAAATTTCAGTGCAATTAATCTTTATAATATACCAAAAGTTTTACAAAAATAAACTTTACATTTACCATATAACACTGCCTTCTTTCCGATTACAAGCAAATGTAAAGTGACTGCGAAATGACGCTAATACTGCATTGTGTATAACTGACAATCTAATAAATTATACAATAAACACCTTTTGATTTGTCAATATTTTAAAATGATCAGCTTTCGTGAAAACAAATTAATTATGTGAATCTTCACTCACATTTCATCTCTGTATTTGTTTTGTACAAAGTCATTACAAGTATCTCGCGCGTTCAGATCTGTATTATGCACTTGTAACATACCACAGTTATTAGGTATATTGTACGTACTTCAACAGCATTTGTACATACTGACTAATAAAAAGATGTATAATATAGCGATGGTTTCTAAGCGGGAATATGCAATAAAAGAGAAAGTATACTGACAGTGTAAAATCGACGAGTGATACATATATATATAACTTACAACTTTCTATTCCTCTTGATTTCTGTTTATACTCTGTGGAGGATTTTGCACTTGAACAGCCGTGTCAACCGAATTTATCTAAAGCAATGCGTGAAAAGATTAGTACTCAGTTTTCTGTACTCGTGAAAATGCTTAATCATAAGTAAAGCATACCTCGATAACATCATTGTCAACCGTTTGTCTAGAAGCACTCGATCCTACACTCCCATAAGCATACGGATTCACCACAACTTCTCGATCATTTCGTGTTTCCTGTTGTTGTGGACGTTGTAGTGCTTGTTGTTGTGGTGGTTGTAGTTGTGGACGTTGTAGTGGTTGTTGTAGTAGTTGTTGCTGTTGTGGTTGTTGTACAAAAATGGGTCCGTTTACCTGCTAGAATGGTTTCGTTAAATCAGTCATTAAGTAATAATTCTCTTCTATTTATATTTTGAAGATTTTCAAAGTAGAAAAAATGCATCGCTGATTCATAGTCAGTTAAATTGTGTTGGTACCTGTGTATTAGGAAGTGTGAAGTTGCCCGTAAAGCGCCCATGAACGACTTGCCGTTCAACATAAGAGTACATATCTATCAATTTTCGCATGGCAATTTGCTTTTGCTGTTCTGTTGATATATTTGGATACTAGAAACAAATGAAATGATGACATTTTAATTGATGACGATATGCTTATACTTTGCAGCTGCGATATCGAAATGACTTACATCCTTTCGGATTAGTTCTTGAAGATTGTGCAGCTCAGTGTTACTAACACTTGTGAGGAGGTCGAATTGATTTGCAAAGACATTGTTTGGCAATATTTGTTGTGGCAGCATGGGAACTACTTGACGTGGTTTTCCTTTTTTCTCTTCCTCATATTCTAACCATGCCTGCTTTCTTTCATCTTCATCTAACTCTTCTTCAGTCTGTCAAGAAGTTTTTGGGAAATATAGAAATGGGAAAGTTGTGTCTGTTTTTCAAAACCACTACAAGAACATGATATTAAAATATCTTACCTTATTTTCTAGGAGTGAATCATGTTCATGATAATTTTCTACGTAGTCCTTGTATTCTAGAAAGATGTCCGCTAACAACCTGTCCTTAGGTAAGTTTAATGTAGGTTTTATCCCCGTTAAATTCGGTTCAAACTTATACAATTCATTTAAAGCGTTATTTGTGTAATGTCGTTCGATTTGTTGTTCATCCACAACCCTGCATGAGAGTGACAATTTTGTGACTTGGCGATTGTATATTTTCTCTTCCATTGTACCAGCTGCCAGAAACCGATAAATATAACATGGTTTCTTTTGGCCGAACCTGCGAAAGACATTAATTAGGAGTTGTATAGTTAAAACGGAATCTGTGTGTGTTTCAAGAACACTTTTCTACTGAAGGAGCAACAGAAACTTCTTTCAACAAAATACTGACCTATAAATACGGAATATGCTTTGCATATCTTGTGAGGGGTTCCAACTTGCGTCAAAAATGATTACGCGATTTGCCGCAGTCAAGTTTATTCCTAAGCCACCAGCTTTAGTCGATATTAAAAACAGTCGCGCACGTGTGTTTGTTGGTTTATTAAATATTTTACACCAACTGTTTCTGTGTTCAGGTGATGTTTGCCCATCGAGTCTAAAGTAATCTGCCCCGAGGGTCCAGTTACCTGTGTGCCCACACAGATAGTTTGCACTATCGCTATTACTCGATGCAGAATCAACTTGTCTTAGAAATGATTCTATTAAACGCAACGTATACAGCGACTGCGAGAATACAAGCCTAGAAATTGAAAGATAAGATAAATAATACAATGATTTACAAATAAATATTTAGATTGAAAAGAAATTCTCATTCGTCAAAACAGAATAAGAGTAATATGGCAGATACGAATAACGTACAGTTTATCTCCAATTTTCTGGCACTCTTTCAATATGCCAAAGAGAAGCATTAACTTTCCAGAGACACGCATATCTTCTAAATGCTGAGGGTTTACGAATTGTTCCCACCATGTCTTATTACTATCGTTTTCCTCCTCTGGTTGAGGCTCTTTTTCTGAATATTAAAGTGTAAGTGAAATTAAGATATCGTATGATTTTATAGAGACAATTATATGCATCATACCCTCTGTATTAATCGTTTCATCTACGGCTTCCTTGTTGGCTCTCGTTCTATGGTTCTTCTTAACTTCCACTTCTCCCTCTCCGTCACTGCTCGAAGTACTGGAAGTTCCATATTCGGAGTCATCATTTATAAAATCCTTCAATGATCCTTCGGTCTCGGAACCTGAAAGCTTCTTTTCATTCAGTTTCTCCAATTTTTCTTCATTGTATTGCAAGGCTAGAGGATGGGACCATATCCTTTGCAAAGCATGGAAATCAGAGAAAAGGCATCCCCCACCGCCGCGATGTTGTCTGAAACAAAAGTTATATTTATATGCCACACAAAACAAAATCAATTGCATTGTTTAATAGACTCAATAACAGTAATGTGTGAAGAGGTTGCAGAAATATCTTACCGTGCGAAATTGTCCAGGTAATATTGGCAAAGTTTAATTTGTACTTGGGATAATGATACGAATATCACGTATTCTTGTTTAGGTGGCAAAAATGGTGTAAGCACAGAATAATCAAACCTTTGGACGGAACCTTTCAACATTTTGTTGAGAATGTAAGCCCGTTTCTTCATGAGCTTTACATCATATGGAGTGGAATCGTCATATTGGCCATTGTTAATGGGATTGACAAATCTATTTGAGAATTCTTGCTTTGTTCCTAATAAACTTGGTTTTACAAATTGGACCATGCAGTGATCTAAAAGCATAATTGCATATCGAACAATATAAATTGTAGGACAGTGTTGAATTTGATGCACACATTTCTTTTGTTTTATTCATCATAACTAATTATTGTAAATGTTGCAACAGTTTAACTTCATTGAGAATACTTACATTCTACTAAATTATTTTGCAATGGTGTGCCAGTAAGCACGATTCTTCTGCGAGTTTTAATACTATTCATGCACTTACTAAGTGCTGTATCTTCATTCTTTAATAAATGACCCTCATCGCAAACCACAAGGTCTGGCCCGGGGTCTACCAAACATTTCAATATACTCTCTTTTATGTTTTTACGCATATTCTTGTTAACGCCAGCTAAGTTCCTGAACATGTCATAGCCTATAATCAGCATGCCACCAGTTCTTTTCCAGCTTTGAAGTTGATACATCCTCTGAACGTTGGTTTTCATTCTGAAAATAAATGGTAGTGTCTCAAGATACAAATCTTCAACTAGCCATTACTAAGAACATTAATAGAATAAAAAGTTACTTTGTTAATTCATAGACTTCAATATCATCGGCATCCCCAGTATCTTTTAACCATTTGTTAATTTCGTTAACCCAGTTTAACACGGTGCTGAGTGGGCTAACTATCATGACAGTGTTAATTCCAATTTCATCGTGCATTAAGAGGGTATGGACCAAACCAATAACTTGAAGTGTTTTGCCAAGACCCATGCAGTGGGCTATAATACAGCCTGATCCTTGTGAAGTTTGGAGACGCTCGAGAGACTCGAAACACGAGTTCCACATGAATCTTATACCCTCAGCTTGATGAGGCTTTAAGTGCTTTACTATTTCTTTGTGGACACTGACGAGTGGTTGCTTAGTCTCACTATTAAAATCAAGGACCAACTCTTCCAATTTTTCTTCAGCAGCTAGCCTTTGTTCGTACAGCTCATTATACTGATTGAGGAAAGTTTATTACATGGTTACTAATTATTCAATATAGAACAAGATTGAATTGATGAAAATAATATACTCACTAATTTTTCACGGTCAGCTATGCGCTTCTGTCTCTCCTCTTCCTCTTTTGCCGCTTGCTTCGTGTCTTCCGCGACTCTAGTATCTTTTAGTACCTTGCGTATATTTTTCCTTCCCTTTTTACCTAAACTGCCTTGTGAACTGTTTAGATTATCGCCTTTTCCATTATCACTACCATCACTTTTTTGACTATCACTGTCACTATCCATCTGTTTGATACGCCGTCTCTTGATTCGTTTTTTTCTATTAAATATAATCAGGATGACATATACTGGTTGTAAAGACCATGCCACTAAAAGATATACTCATGTAAATGACGCATTACTTCTTTTCTCCTTCTGAAGAATCCGCGTCAGAGGAATTATTGACACATCTCTTTTTCTTTTTCTTCTGCGTTTTTTTGTCACTACCAGAGTTGTCCGATGATTCGGAGTCAGAGCTAGATTTCGATTCTTTTGCATCCGAATCAGACAATAGAACTCTTTTACGGCCTCTTCTTCTATGTCTTTTCTTTATTATACTTTCATCCTGAGTCGTTTGGTCTTCCCTGTTTTCGAATGAAATAATTTATATTATTCTTATATACACCATACTGCTCACTCCATTAAAATAATAACATGTCCTTTGTACTCACTCATCATCACTCGCCTTATTGTTACGTTTTTCGGCCACTTTTGCACGTTCTTTCTCCATTTCTGTTTCGGAATCGGAAAACTTCATGGTCAGCATTTTATCCTGTCGCCATTTACTTTTACTCGAATCATTGTCATCTTCCTGCTCAAAGCTAAAGGTATTTAAAACTGTTCTGCGACGTAACAGTTTCTATTGCATATTTTACCTCGTCACTCTTATCTTCCTTCTGCAGATCCTTCTTAGAACTCAGCTTCTTTTTTTTTATTTTACTTTGTTCATTATCACTGGATTCCACTGTAGCTTTCGGCCCATCTACACAAAATAACACTCACATTGCATTCTGTTTCTTCTGCACAAATAACGCAAACCTTTAAAAAGTGTTAAATTAGATAAAAGTTATATTATTTGTAGTTACCTATCTCTGAATCAGATGTATCTAAAAGTAGTTCCTTAGCAATTTTGTCTGTGTCGGATATGTTTTCAATACTCATTTCTATTGCTTCTTTTGATTTGTCTACTGAATCACTGCCGTCCGAGTCACTGAACAGTTTTTCCTCGATGCAGTCCATCGCTTCACTCGATTCGTTGAGTGAGGTTTTTTGATTCGTCTTGGATTTTGCAGCTTTATCTTTTGCACGTGAGTTTGTACTGGTAGACTTTTTACTCTTTCTTTCCAATTTATCGACATCGACAAGACTGCAAAGAAAAATTGCATTACCCTTTCATTATAACTGTAGTAAAATTAAGATGGTATACATGAGAATATCCAAGTATCAACAAATATGGACCTCTCAATTTTCTTATGTTCCAAATATTCTTCTGATTTCTTTAAAGCTTTTTTATAATTGCGTAAATGCTTTTTAGCTAGTCTTCGTAACTCGACAATGCATCTCATTGACAACTTTTTATCAGAACGATACTTCTTATCCAGCTTGTAATCATATACAACGGGTTTCTGCGCCATTCTTACGCTAGTAGAAATATCCGAAAAACGGTCGTCACTGTGTTCATCCATATCTTCTCTAGACTGCTTGATTTTCTTCTTATTCTTGTGAGTCCCATCTTCGCAGTTGTCTTCTTCACGTGAAGTTGCGCTGTCCGGCTCTGATTCACATGGTTTTCTATTTACTGATGCAACCACAGTACAATCATCATCGGGTTTAGAGTTCTTGTTACTGTCGTTGTTTGTCGTGAAGGATATGTCCATCAAATCGTCCGAATCAGAAGATAAGTCCAGTAATGCTTGTTTTGTCGCCTCCTCAACATTGTCAGAATTGTCGTCAGACATAGATTTCGTATGGGAAGAACAAGTTAATTTATTTGTTTTTTTCTTCTTTGTTTCTGTCTGAGATTTCGCACCTGCTGTGCTTTTTGACTTTGCTTTTGAACCTAACTCCGATTCCATTTCTGCTTCTGATATCACATCTGAAACAAGTTTTTCATCTGGCGTTTCATCGACAGAAATCACGTTGTCTTGTTCTTTGTCATTAGAACATTTGGCAGCCTCGAGTGTAGGATGTGATTCTTCTATTAAGTTTGTGGAGCTTCCTTCAGTTTCTGATACTTCAACATCATTGCTGATTGTTGGACTTGAGTTGATTGCTGCAGTCAATATTAAAGTGCTGTTACTTTCCCCAGTATCATTGAATATGTCATCATCTGATGTGATTTTACTTGGTGAACTAACAGTTGTGGTATTTGCCATTGTTTCATCGTGTTGAATAGTTTTATGGGTTTCATCAGACAGTCCACTGATACTACCTTGCTTGCTAGCTTTTTTCTTGCCATCTTGTACCGTAGATGAAGAACTATCATCATTTTCCGATATACTTTTTTCTATTTCATGAAGTTCCATAGTACTGGCTTTTGGTGAATAAGAAGCAGCTCTTCTTACTACATATGGTCTGTTTTTTTCTTCAGTTTCAGAAAAGATTACATCACTATCTAACTCCGAAGTTACTGGTTCCTTATTAACAGATTGGTCACTTTTAGAAGCCTCATTGGGTTCTTTCTTTGAAGATTTGTCGCTGTCTTTCTCAAGTGTAGTTTTCCTTTTCTGTTCATCTTCCTTTTCTGAATCAACATCTCTATGTGCTATGACGTCATCTGTTATATCATTATTACTGACACTTTCATCTGTATCGGACACCTCATCAGAAGGAAGGCAATTTTTAGTCCAGCTTTTATGAAAGTACTCTAATTCTTTACACTGGTCTTCCAAATCAACTTGAAATTTTTTGGCAATGTTTGTGACTTCAAGCGAAATATTATTTGCTGTTTCCAATGACTTCACATCCTTTCGCAAATTCAAACATTTGATTTCATCCAATTTAAGTTCAAATTGCCAACACCGGTCTTTAAACTTTTTTAAAACTTCTGTGACATTCAACTTGAATTTAAAGCTCTGTTCTTCACTTATTGTCAATTTTGTTTTATCTTGAATAGTTTTCGGTTGTGAGACTGTATTGATATTCCTAGCAGAGACTTTTTTAAGAGTGCTGTGACTAGCACGAGTTAGCTTAGACTGTTGGAACTCGTGACTTGAACTGGACTTGCTGTCTTCATCCTTTGCATTTCGATGAAAAGCAGCTTTCCTTTTAGTTTTTCTTTGTGTTATATTAGGTAATAAACTGGAAGACGGTTGATCATTATCTGAATCACTTTTACTGGAACTTAGAATCTCAGATTGCCTCTTCCGTTTATTTTGCAAACTCTGAGTACCTCCTGTATCCTCTATAGATTCATCGGAACTATCAGTAATATCACACTTGGCGATAGATATTCTAACGCGTTTCTTGGAAGAACTAGCGCGAATGCTTTTGCTTCTATGCATTGTATCACTTTTATAATAGATATGTCTCTGGTCTGAGAGTCTAACTTTTTCACACTTATCGCTTCTTTTATTTCTCCTAAACACATACAAAATGTGATGCACATTAATAGTTGTGCATCTATATTTAAAGAACAGAATTCGGCAGGTTTCAATGTATAATCAAGTAGGAGGATTTGGTATACTCACCCAGATTGACTATCCAGTATTATAGCACAAACACCTCTTAATTTCCATAAAGGTTTTGTTTCACATACAAAACATGTCCAACGATTACTCTGATCCAGGTCCAGCAACGATAAAGAGGCATTGCGTTTTATGCATCCCTATAATAAATTATACAATATTTTCTATTTAGTTTTTCACAGGTGTCTGCAATATTTATCTTATGTATAAAGCTACCTGCCCTAATATAGTTTTACACAATCTGCAAATATGTTTGATACAAAAAGTACTTATAGAAAATTAATACAAAGTTATACATATTTACCCGGCAGAATGCAGACTGGCATGTCGAGTTTTTGCAACAACATAATTTGTTGGAAGATCCACAAATACAGCAACACTTAAGAATGTCTTTCTTGGATGAACTACTTTCTTCTTTATTCGTATAACATATCTGTAGCAAATAAGTCAAATATATGACAAAATTGGTATACACTTTTCTAATGAATTCGGCTTATGGATGGAAACACTTACTTCGCATTGCAAAATGCCAATTATTGAATGTGCAAATACATTTTGAGCCTTAGCATTAAGTTCATTTCCACAGGAACAGCAATTCAATTGTCTGTTTCTCTGAGCTCTAATCTCTGTAAGTAATACGATTAAAATAAAAAATAAAATAGATATGTAATTTTTAAGATTTCTCGCAAGGACAGATTATTAATAAAGGATTAGCTCCATTTTAAAATCCATATTGTAGCCTCCACTAAATATTTTTTTTGTTACTCAATTTAAACTGATTGCAAAGTAATCTTGAAATATTACAAAATATATAATAAATTAACACATATTCTGCACTAATAATTGTATTTCACATTGTCGCAGGTTATAGTTTTTCAAATTGTTATTTCTTGTTGAATTGTCGAATATTTCACATCATCGTGAACTTTAAGAATTGCATCTCGATAAAGAATATATTTATCGAATGAAAACATCAGTATGTGTAATGGAAATGTGTAATAGTGCCCATCGGCAAGTATGTTTATGAATGAACACCTTGTGTATGTACAGTTTACGTTTTCATATGTATTTTTCAAGATAATAATAATATTACATGAAGATAATAATGCTGTACCATATTTCGTCCGATAAACATGTCAACTTACCATGAAAGTGCTTAGCTCTGTAAGCTCTTTCTTCCGCTGATACGTTAATCATGGGCTGCAACAAAAACGCAGTAGTAACAATTTAGAAAACGGTAGATATATATGTGCAAATGCTTGAATACACGGAATACACATAAAGATTCACCTATACATGTCTCTTCTAGGTTACGCCTGACAATTCGCAGGATATCCGGTGGCGCTTGGACTGGCTTGGATTATCGATATTATTATGGGGCAAGTCGGCCCTCAAAAAAGGGCGGGTAGATAGTGTAGAAGATAGATACTAAATAAGCAACCCTAAAGAACTTAGAGTGCTGCAGCTTTCTTTTAAAAAGTACATATATCATAAGTATGATATGTTGAGTGAATGAATGAATGAAGTTGAAAAGTTTCAAACAATTAATTATACAGAATGTGCACATAATGTTAAGATAAGTTAATTGTCGATCAAGATCATAGAGTATTGAATTCGTGTATCAGGAGTTTGAGGAGCTTTGAGAGGATAGTTTGCAATAATTATATACATGTTTATTGTTCATTTAATGAACACTTCGAAATACAAAAATTATGCTACTATACAGTTAGGCTTTATATGGTAATGGATTTTTGTAGAGTTAACTACTTCTCTGAAGACGCCAAATCGCACTTCCAACCGCGGATCTCCTTGCCACATAGATATACATCTAGTCTCTATAAACAAAAAAAAGTAGATATAATGCCATAAAAAGGTTGTTCGCGTATGGTTAAAAACCCTTTTTGATTAGCAGTTCACAACATACTTTAGTGATTTTCGGGGCACAGGCTCACTTTTAACATTTACAATTTGTACTGACTCTGCAGTGAGAAATCATGTGATAAACAATCAGTCTTGATTTCAAGCTTGTATTCAGTCTTGATCCATCTCTGATTCAAGGCCAGACGAGACTGTAATACCTCCTCGAGGACGCGATAAACTTTTGTCTGTCAAACTCTTCAAGTTTAACACGCGAGTATCAACGACGAGTGGTAAGTCGCAATAGAGACATCGAGCACTCTCTTTCTCTTCGTCCAAACATGGATGGAATGTTAAGTTACATATTTGGCAAATTTTACTATCTACACCCGTCAATTGTAAAAACGTAATTGCGCAACGGGGTAAAATATGACCGTCTGAACAATTATTCGTTTTCCACGGAAGACCTTTTAGACTGTTGCCGCATATGTTACAAGTTTCAATCTTCTTTGGAGCCAAATCGCGAGTTTTTTCATATATTCCTCTTGCACGTCTGGCAATGAATGATGTCTCTGTGTTTTCTTCACCAGCTAAATAAACTTCTAAGTATAATCGTAACGAATTAATTGCAGTTTTCTCATTCTCGCTTAAGGCAGACTGTTTAGCTAGTCGCTCGAGATAATTACATATCGTAAGAATAAATATAATTGATTGTACTTCCGAAGGCTCTTCCAGCAGGCTTGCGAAATCTCGTATTGCTTGTTTCTTGGAGCATATATCTGCGAGGATTGTCTTCCACATTATGACTCGTAATTCGTGTAACGACTGGTCGTTAAAATGAGAACATTTTGCTGGTAAGAAAGATGCTGATTTTTGCTCTTTCGCTGCTTTTATTCGCAACAGTTCAAGACAATCCCAAAGTCGTTCGCACCGTGTATTTTTTGTCTCAACAAGTCTTAAAGGTGCGTATTCTTCCGACGTGAAATTAAAGAAATAAATTTTTGTTGGTTCCTTTACAACCAAGTGATCGTACGTACTATTGGGACTAGTGGCAGTAACGAAAAATGCTCGATTGATCGAATGTGTGAGCCCTAAGTAACGGGACTGAGTGCTTGCTAGTGAATTTTTTACTTCATTTAATCGCAACTGACCGGCACATACATCGACCACCCACATTAATCCATCTTCCGTCAAAATTAGAGCTCGATTATTTGCCAAACTGGATATTCCTAAAAAGCAATTATAACAATAAGTAGAAAGTTCTCCAAAGGATGTAATAATTCCTAAACATAGTGCTTTCTACCTGACACGGAGAAGGCTTTTAATCGCAATGGTTGTGAGCCTTTAAACGGTTCCTCTCTTCTCACTTGTATTAAAAATAGAATAGTCCCTTTACAAACTAATATATTTATCTCACTTTTGCTTTTACTAAGTACTGACAGGTCATTGACAGGTATACGGTCTGCTATGTTAAAATACATTTCCACTGACAGTACTTTTAAATCACCACCAGCATTTGTAAACCGAATGCCTTGCACACACCCATCAAAGTGTCCCATTATTAATAGAAATTCATTTGCCGTAATCGAGATCCACCGTACTATCATAACTTTACTATTTAATTCTAATTGCATCTCCAATACAATTTCAGGCTGTGGAGTATCGTTTATGTTGAATATCTTCGGTATTTTATAAATAGCCACACTTCCATTACGATAAACAACAGTGAAATATGCAAACTGGTCCATTAATTCACTCCATACTATTGCACTGGCTTGTAAACTGTAGATACGATCTTTATATGTTTGTATATTTGGATACTTTCTGGGTGGAGTTTCTTCAACTTTTGCTTCAGAATGGATAGCAGTAATATCGTATGCTAGATACCATTCGTTGTAGAGTTTGTGTAAAATGAGAACGGCACCAGCTGATGTCAATATTGCCATGAGACACTTATTCGAGTACATTAACTTCTGCGGTGACCAAGCAATATATATTATCCTAGGTACTAGGTCGGTCATTTCATCCATTTTTGGAGTAAGATAGCCTTCCATTAAAAGAGAATAAAGTTCTTCTCGGTCTCTGTTGCAAACCCAATCCGAAGCATTGATGGCTATACTTTCTCCTGGTACAGTGTTCGGTGCATAAATGAAGGATCTGCTGAACCTCATGCATGTTTGAAAAGATGTTGGAGATGGTAGCAATTCCTGTATTAAAAAGAAAAATGTCGAATCACATAGTTAATGTTGAAAACTAGTAACATTCAAAACCTATACTTACAAAAACATAAACTCCTCGTTCTGTGATGATTGACAGATGATTATCTTCTGACCACTGTGTAGAAAACTTGTTCACAACTAATGAAGATATTGTCACTCCACAGATCTCTTCTGTTTCCATGATTCGATCGTTTAACAGGTAAAAGGAGTGTTCAGCTGTTCGTAATTGTTTCAATAAACCACATATTATACGAGTTTTGGTACAACTCTTTATACAGCTAACCTGAGACAAGTAATTCCTAGTTCTATTACATGTCGCATCCTATTATGTAAACAATTTAAAGCTGTAGGAAACAAATCATTCGTTTATCGAAACGTTGCTTTCTTTCGTTGCTGCGTGTTACGATAAAAATATTGATAATTCTGCCTGCGCGTTTCACGGCAAAGCATTTGTCAAAAGCGTAGTAGTCAATTTCCGGTCGGAACTAAGGTTATGCGGTAGGTTTCGATACTAGCAACAGAATCAAAAACTTTAATCTTCATCAGAACGTAACAGAAAACTATTAATTAAGCCGCTTTCTTTCTGCGTTAAAGAATTATTGTATTAAATTTCTACACAATTTTTCGTTAAATTTACGTAACGCGATTCTGACTGTTTAAATGGATAACCCTTTTAATAGTTCCGTATTTCTATCAAGAACGCGGTTGTCCCAATTAATCATCCAGCATATCTGTCGGGAAATACATTTGCTGCATTTGAATTTCTACCGTGTCCCATTTTCATAATGCAGATTTACTCGCGCACGTAGTGGAGCACTTCATGTTGACTTCGCTTTATACATTTAATTGATGCTGTTAATCTGTTGAAAGCGTATGCCGATGGATGCATGGTCAAATTTGAAATTCGTATACTACGAGCAGTATGACAGGGCAAACGATTTATATGGGTATTAAAATCATCCTTTGTCTACCTTTACGAATACCTACGTTTAAAAAAAACAGCCATTAAACCGCCATTAAATTTGTTTCTAGTATTGTAATAACGTATAACGTTATTCAATTCTTCTTTAAATCACAACAAATCTATACCTTTATTACACACGAGTGTCAAATTAAATAAATATCACAACTAAGTATCGAGCGCAAATGATGAACATAACAATTACGCGAAGAAACAACCAGCGGCACAAGGATAATTTTAAACGAAGCACACCTCGGCGTTCGGATATTTTTCATGACACCAAAGTGCGCAGCGCGCAAAAACGATTAGGTGTACTAGCTGGCAGTTTGAAAAAGGGAAAAGGGCCGTGGCACAATAGCTGAAAGCTTGGTTGGCTCCGCTCTCGCCGTGTGTGCCCGGAGAAAATAGAGATGCTTCGTGCAGGTATTTGTTGCCGATGGCGAAATAGAGTGTAAAGTGAAGACGGGCCGAAGCTTACGCGGCATGTGACGCGATTAGCAAAAGGGTGGCCTGCGGTGTAAGGTGTAAGCTCGGCTAAACGCTAATCGAGAGTACCGCAGGTTCCTTTCATCAGAGGCGTGACTAATCCAGTTAGTAATTCACCGTGAGCGCGCTCTAGCGAATAAGAGTTTGCGACGAAGTGTCCTCGCATGAATTATCAAATGGCTCTGACGAGAATATCGGCCCCACGTTAGGAGGCGGCCGAGTGAACAGTGAAACACCTAGGCGAGCCTCCTCACCATCAATGCATTACCACTCTGCAAGGTAAATTCTTGTTTCCCGTGCGAGAACGGGAACCAATGGGAATCAAGCACCTAGCGCTGTGCATAAAACATTCGGACCGAGCGAAACTATTTCTCTCGCGATCCCTTCGCTGTGTTATCCATTACCGGCAGGGAATACTACGCAGTTGGTTATGAGAGCGTGCGTCACCAGCGCGTAACCTCTGCGAAAAGGGTTAAAAAGGGGGCGCTCGAAAAACAAGTCGTTTACGTGGAGACAAAGTGTAGGAAAGGGTACGGGGACACGGAGAATATAGAGAGGAGTATCGGACTTGGGTAGTCGGTGCGCCGTTAGATGGGATGGAAGGACGCAGCGGGAAGAAGGGTGCTAACTATCCTTTGAGCTTCGCCGTTGAAGCATCTCAGCCGTGCAATGTCCTGCTCGCTCTCCGCGCCACTCTCTCCGCTCTGCACGCTCGAGCTCCCCATTCCCCCTTATGCCCGGCTGCTTTGTAAAAAGGCATTTTCACAGTTCCAGTAAAGCATAAAACCCCGGGCATATCGGCTATCGGGGCTGTGTAAGCATCGAATAATACCATACTTGATTACTCATAGTGACCACTGAACCGGACTTATACCCTCCTATGCCTCGCTAGCCTGTTAAGAACGCACCTCGCTGAACCACAACCGCACTCTCTTTCTCTTTCTATGCCCAGCCGCTAACAAGTATTGCTTAGTCTTCCGTGGATTGTGCCTCGTCGTATTATTAAAGTTTCCTTCTCTCTTTCTCTCTCGAACCTGTTGCTTCATTTTTAATCGACCCCGATCGTCGCTAGCCGCCCAATTGACTTGTTTGTTATTTTATCATCGCCCGGTGTGTTACCCTCGCGCGCTTAATAAGGATGACCACCCTGCCTTTCCATCTTTTTATACCTAATCGGCTAGTTCAAGCGCGTTTTCGCGCTCTCGTTACTTGGATTCCGCTTTCAGACTTTGCCAATAATGAACTGGCGCTTGTGCGCGGCTATTCATACATTTTGCCGAGCATCGCCGCTTAGCGAAAGGGAAGATTAGATGGTAAATAAAGGCTCGCGCGCTTTTCCTTTTGTCCGCGGAATCTGGCACTCTTGATTCTGTAGAATATGACAATGTATCTAGTTGAAATTGTATGCTATTGTATGTAGTTTGAAATATTTTTTATAAGAGTGAAAACGTTGTTTTTAGCTATATTTTGTTGTTGTTTTAAGCGTTGTTTAATGGTAAAAACCCTTTTTTTAAGGATTCAAGTGATTACTGTTTGTTATTGCAAGTATTATTTAACAAAAATTCTAAAATGTAGAAGTCGATGTTTGTAGTTTTAACACAAATACTGTAACGATTCTTATAAATTGGTATTATTCATGGTAGTTACTTGAAATCACAAATAGATTAATATTGTTACATACTATGTTAATATAGTTTCTAAGCGTTATGTTATGCATCCTAAAAGATTAAAACTAACGAAGGACATTGTTACTAATCTAAGTTATTCGTGCAATTTGTATTAAGGCTTTTTTTCCTGCTTGCTATACTTTCAAAGATTATCCAAATGAAAAAAGCAGATTATGCAGCATTGGCCGATCCTTTATAAGGCGCTCAAGGTTTTTTATTATAGTCTGTCCAATAAATGCAGTGAATCGATTTTATATTAATCTAGAACATCAACAATAACAGCAATTGATACACACAAGTAATTAGCGTTTTGTTTTTAAAAAGTATCAGGCGAATAAGCAAACCGGCTGCGTAGCTTTTTAAGAAAATTATTAACTATTCAGTACATTCTATATTACATCCAAGTATGGGAAAAACAGACAATATCTAGTAACTTAAGAATTTATTAAATAACTCAAGCTTGCAAGTCACAATAATACTCAAAAGTCCATGCGAATACAGCAAGACTTAAAATAATACTATAAACGACCAAAACACAGGACAATAACAAACATATAAAATAATCTAAAAAGAAATCATAAAAAATAGCAAACAATATTACCAATGATCTCTTCATTCCCAATCCATTTCAGCATCTCCAGGAACATCTGCAGGGCAGTGGTATTCTCGAAAAGAGGCGTCAGACGAGTACGTTCGAAAGTTGCTGGTGCGAATCCAAAAACAGCAAGTAGATCTTGCGCGGGCGCGCGCGCGCGCTCGGCGGCGGATAACAGCACGCTCGACTACGCGACTAACACGGCAAACAACAATGTCCATCGGAGCAGCCTAGTCGATTGTCCGGAGGGAATCTAGCGGGCGTGCGGCACATCCGCTCGAGGAGTCTTATCGGCCGTTAGACATAATCGTCAGTCGAGTCGGAGGAGGTTGGTACGTATGATTACCCGATGATATGGTGCGGAGGATGGGCATCGCCGCCCGCCTTGAGTGCATCTCGAGCGTGAACGGAAATAGCGGGCAGCGATGTGCACCGGAAGCTCGCGGCAAAGTCCTTTCTTGTAAAAGGGTCTCCCATTCTCTGTCTCTCTCTCTCTGTCTCCTCTCTTTCTCTTCTATATTCGCAGGGCCACGATGCGTTTGCAGGAGGTGGTGGTGCGCGCCACCTTGGGATGTCGGCGCGTTAGCATTAGCAGGCATAGATAGCCGCCAGGACGGTGGGAAGAGGGTCGCCAGTGCTGCGGAAACGGAAAAAAAAAACGCTGGCGAGCCGGACGAAGAGAGTGCGGAGGACATGCCGATACTGATAGCGAGCAGCAGGGGGTGCGAGAGTTCAGAGAGAGGGTGGTACTCTCTCGCTCAGGACGCGGAGAGGGTAGGCGAGAAAGCGAGGAAGGAATGCTTGAGTTCTAGCGCTTGGAAGAGAGAGATGAGAGGAGAGAGAGAGAGGAAGAAGAGAGGGAGAAGAGCAGGAGAAGAGAGGGAGAGAAAAGGTTAAGGAAGAATAGGGGATGAAGAGCGATTGTCGGTAGGGGGCATGCGTTCGGATCGGTGGCTGCGCGGGCCGGTGGCGGTGGTGGTGCCAAGTGATTAGGGTGGACGGCTGGCAGTAGGGGTGGCATTATATTTGCGCAGGGCCAACCGATAGGGCGCAGTATAATCGCGACCGCCGTCGCGTGCACGTCGATTTTTTCGTGCGCCTCCGCAAAGCGCGTCGCCGCTCCGAACGCCGCTGCCGCCGCTCTCATCTTCTCTCTACGCGAGTGTTTCTCTCTCGCGTTCGTCGAGGATTGCCGCTCTCTCACCCTCTCTTTTTTTCTTTCTTCCCTTCTTTCGGCGACGCACCTTTACCAGCCTCGTCCGATTGAAACCAGCCTCTCTCCGGCAAGACGCTGGGCGAACCTCGAGAGCTGGTACGTTGCTAATTTTCATCTTGATGTATCGCTGAAATCTCTCTCGTATTCTCTTCCTCTCCTTTTTCTCTCACTCTCTCTTTCTCTCTCTTCTGTCTCTCGAATTTGATTTTGGTATCGCGTCCTCATGCACACGCGCTCACTCCCGGCGTTACGAGTGCGTGGGAGTTTGCGGTGCACGGGGGTGTGTGCCTTTGCCTCCCTTTTCCCCGCCGGATATCTCTCGGAATCATCAAGGTTTAACTCTCTTTTGGTTCAAGCAGCTATTTAATACAGCTATTTAATACGGCTGTTCCATCGAAGCCGTCGATTGCTCTCTCTTTACCACCTTCCTTCCTTCTCCCGCAGTGTGATTCGCCCAAGCACTTGGCGCCGGTTTCGGACGCGCTACAACAACAATAACAAACGGTAACACGAGAACAGAAGGGCGCAGTGGGAGCAGTTACTCGCCAGCGGAGGAAAGAGCGAAATGTAAGTAGAAAAGTGATACATAGTTCATTTCTGTTAGATTAGAATCCCGATTATCCTTGTCCATGATCATTGCCACGAACTTCCAAGATCTCTTTCCCTTACGAATCGATCAATCCTCGCTGGGAGAGCTTCAACTTTTGTCGAAGGTGATAACGCGTGACTGGGATTAGCAGCCAAATCTAATCCCAGTGGGCGAACAGCACCATTAAGGGGCGGCTGCTCCTATCGGGATTCGCTTTGTCCGACGATAGCCAGGAGACACTCCTCGTGTGTCTTTTGCCAATTCCTTCCAGGGTTCCTTCCTTCCACGCAATTTATCAAGCTTAATGAGAAATGTGACGAATCAATCACGGTGGGAGTTGTTTTTTTTTTTGGAATTTAATAGACTTGTTTTTCGATGCCGGATTAATATTGTTTGGCCCGAAAAGACATTAGAAGTAGAATGATTCTGCTTGATAGAAAGCTGCACGGCAGCAGGTGGCACACGTATACACACACACGCACGTATATAAAAGGGTGCGTGCGGTAGTGGCATAAACTGTTTGCTATTCTCCCTTTCTTTCTTTCTCCGCTCCCTGATAGACTGGCATCGAAATTGAAGGCCGCCCTTTGCATTTCCGACTGTGTGCCCGCGCGCGCCCCGCGACTCTTTAGGATTCAACCGCGAAAGCAGCAGCAGCCAATCGATATTTAAAGTTCCCCGTTGTCCTGGTGGAAGGACGTGGACGAAATATCATTTCTTCCACTTTCTTTATTGCTATTATTCTCGGACAAGAGAATTCCATTCCTTGTCAGTTTGTCTTACTATAGCGTGTCTTGACTTGTTGCTTGACTATGGTCAAGATTGACAGAGAACTGTACTTGATATTACCGAAATTTCTCGTATCTTGTATCTGACAGTTTCCTTTTAAAGAACAGAAATCTAAGGAATTTACAATAGAAAATATCTTACTGTTCCATTGTTATACCTTTTAAGAAGTCAGAGGAATAACAGACTTTTTGGAGAGAAGATGTTATCTTCTCGGTAGCTTTTATATAGAAGATTTAGCTTTCTTCGGTAAAGAAATAAGAACAATGAGGGGGATCTGACTAGTATCCGGGGAGAGAAATGCAAAGTGGATAACATTCGGAATGCGCTGGAATCAAATTGCCGTGAAAGGCGTGCGGCTAAGGAGAGGCAGGAGTAGTGCAGTATCAAATTCTAACGCGAGATTACTCCTTGATTTAGCGCGGTTCCCGTCAGCTGCTCGGCATTCTTTTGTGCTCGAGTATTAAGCATCACAATGGCTATAGCTTTCTCTATTCAAGCTTCGGCTTCCGCCTCCTCGGCGCCGATGTCTCTTTGTATTAATTTAAACGCTTCGGCCCCTTATTATTCACGACTTGCTGTGTTTCTCAGTGTTGAGACGAGTGCATACAACATGCGCCGTTTCCGTCGACTAAATTGCTTTAGTTATTCGTATTTTGCAATTAGTCGAACCTCGCATTGGTTCATTCGATCCTCACTCGCGAGTCCGGTGAAAAGGGTTTCCAGGTTGAAAAGAATTTTCCTTTATTGCTCGGCCTCGATTCCCTCGGAATCCTGCTATCGACGATTTAACGTACTAACCGCGTAAAATCACTTCTCTTAACAACTACCTGAAATTCTTACGACGTATAGAAGAGTGTATTATTTCTTAATCTTAATTTCAATTAAAAACAGTACCAATAAGTAATCCTAAACACTTGGCAAGTGTACATGCAACCTTTCGATGTTAGCATAAAATAAACAAAATCAACAAAATAATAGAATCAATAATTTCTCTTATTTGAACTCTTTTAGATAGCTTGAACATTTGAAACATGGTGAAGATCGATCAGTAACGTTGGTAGTATCGCATCCCTGTCTCCTAGCGTGTAATCAGGATAATTGACAGTCCAATAACCATGGATAATTGAGAAGAGTCCACATTAGTAGGAGCTCGTACCGCGAAACATTCTGGCTGTGTTGCGGACACGCGACATACACCATGCAGCAGCAAGCCGCCCCTTTGATAGCCGACCATTCGAGTTTTATAATGCCCTCACGCGCACTTCAAAGTCTCGGCTGTGAATTCCGTGTGTGTCGTGTGTCACGCACTCCACTGATATCACATTAACCTTTTCTACCAGTAGCGTGTTCTCGCTCATTTCGCCCCACGTATGCCTTACGACTGTCGAAAAAGGTCGGATTGTAAAAAGTACAAAGTAAATGATGAATCTCCGTTTTAATTTCCTCGTTGTTTTATATTTGTAAAATCAACCCTTTCGCTCCTTGGCTATTTTTCTAAGTTTATAAACATTATCTTTAGTCAGTGCAAAGCAGAGAGAATATAAGGAAACCGAGGGAGACAAGTTGAACTAGACTGAGAATAAATGTGTGTATCCTCTCCTAGATTGCGGAGAATAATGATTCTAGTTAAAGTTGGCGAAACTTCCCTTGAACGTGAATATGGGGGGTGGTTGCGCAATAAAATAGTTGCGTATCAACACACCCTCGTAAAATTGTGTAATCGCCACTCGAGCAATTGTACAATTTGACTGGCAAAGATTGCAAGTCGGAGCTTTATAGCTTCATCGATATAAAAGGTAACGCTTGTCTGTCTCTATATTCCGGAATAATAAAGCAATTCAAAAGCGAATAATAAATCGAGTTATCCATTGTTAAAAGAATTTTACAACAAAAATAATTGCAACAATCTATTATTCCTTAATTTAAGTTATTACTAACAGCAAGTTTTATACATTTAAACTAATAGGATAAGAAAACTCGTCTCTAACATGAGAATAAAAAAAGAACTGTAATAGTAGAAATTTAGAAGTATATAAACGAGTTTCTGAGTCATCGTAGATGACCCGTTTCGTCTGCGGGGACGTTTGAAGGGGTGGCTTTACAATGTTCCCTCGGCTTGCAGGGAACGTTCGAGGAGCGCCGTGCTTGTTACATTAAATTTTCCATGCTCTTCCTTATTCTCCGCCCCTTCGAGCCGTCGCGGCTGGGACGAAGGAAGGTAGGCCGACACATGTCGTCCAGGTTTCACGGCGGCGAAGAGGGAGCGCGCGCGCGCGTCGGGACGCCCTGACTGACGTTCGCCCGCAGGCAAGCAGCTCTCTCTCCCTCTTCGGTTCTCTACGTGGTTGGAAAACATTCGCTAAGACTTCTCGGGATATCTGTCGGCTTCTTTGCGCCCTGATTATGCTTGATCGTAAAACCCTCACACGCCGGGGCAAAAGGGAGAAGAGGTGGCTGGGAAGTTTTTTCTCCGGCCGTTGGAAATCCTCCAGAAATGCCTGCCGAGGAAGTTTTGCTCGGACTTACGTCGAAGAAACGCGGGAGAAGTCGGCAACCGACTTCGAACTTTCTCCGGCTTTGTAGTAGTAAAGAATCTTATTGAGATGCTGGGCCCATTTTTTCCTAGGTTAGTGGTTTTTTAAATGAACAGCTCTTCAAGTTCGATGGAAGTAGTGTTTGGTATTTTTATTTCAACTGAGTGAGGTTTTATTTTAATGTTAGGTATTACAAAAGTATCTACGTATTCTTCTTATTCCCACGTTAATATCTAGAATTTATTTATTATAGAACGTAAAGTAACTTGATGATGTTGTGAAAATTTTACAGCACGAATAATTCAATTGTTAACTGAGAACAGTAAACTCAAGCGTAACACGTGTTTGTTTCTGACAGCAGTGAAATTCCGAGTATCACCTTAATTTATACGCGCAAGTAGTTAGCCCTTTCTTGATTTCCCGGTACTCCCTCGAGGCTCCCTTGCGTACTTCAGAGATCCAGTAAATGCGCCATAAAGCAGACATCCTCGCAGCTCTGATACCTGCCGTGTTCTCAGCACCACGGAATAATATCGTGAACGATATGGAGAATAATAATTCGCTGGTTGTACAGATGTTCAGCGAGAAATTCCTTATCTACAATGGGATTTACAATGAACATAGAATCCTGAAACTAGCCGTTCAATTTTCTACGAAGTAAAACACTTCCCCTTTGGAGCATTAAATAATTACCAATGAATCGTATTAAACAACTACTATAATTTATGATATTCAGAAGGTGGATAACAATGATCCAATTACAAAACAATACAATCATTATCGACTCTAATCAAGATGTGGATAATTAAAAATACATATTCTCGATTCGTCGATATTTAATAAATTATTACTCAAAATAGAAATCTATATTACACAAAGTGTCGATTTACGAGATTATAAAATGTTATGGAAGAAATATTCAACCTTGCTGCTCGCTTCCATCTCTCGCTGGAAACATTATTGTACGCATCGGACGAGGAATACTGATGAATAGCCGGAACATTCACTGAGAGATCGCGCGCTTTATGTGGACTGTTTCCATTAATCAGCCGTAAAACTCCATCGCCGACCTTATTTTCAGTCACCCCGCGCTCTCTCGAACACGCGTTCTGGCTCGTTAGTAATACAGCTAATTAGATTTCCCCTCGGGGGGAGGATTGTAGCCTGGCAGCACGCGATGCACATTTGCCGTAGTCGAGGAATCGCGATGGCAAGCGCGCGCGTGCTCTGAGGTGGAATTACATTTTTGCCCCGCGGAATGCAGACGAGTGCCACACTATGTAAGACTCTGTTTATAGTAGCCGAGTTTGTAACTCATAGAACTACCTCGCAAGGGAGATATTAACTCACTGTTAACGCGTCGGCCACTTCTTCTGGCAGTTTCGAGGAAATTAGTACCAGTAAAGTGATCAGTTTATTTGTGATTTGAAAGTGATAAGTTTAGGGTAGTAATATTTGGCAATAAATATATGTATTTTATTTTGAGATAAGGAAAATTTAAGAATTCTTTTTAAAGAAAACAATAGAGTTAGAATTTTTATTATCACCAAGAATTCCAATGCTTTAAGAGTTTTGAAAATTCTGTATGTGTAACTATTGGTTATATTAACATTTGTGTTTAATATTTGTTATATATTATACAATACCGTCATTATTAATTTCAAAGCAAACGCACATCACATGTAACTGTATTGATTACCGATCCTGAATAGAAAGTCAACTGAACAGAATTTTGGTAGAATAAAAGCGCCCGACAGGGGATATCCTGGACGCTCGCAAATACGGATGAAACGTGCCACTTGGCTGTTGTAAATCCGCCACTGTAAATTTCGCCCGGCGACATTTAGCGACGGAGAAAAATCGGAGGAGGAGCGGACAAACTGGCGCGCGTTCCCTGGCAGTTTAATCTTCGCCCGAGTGAAAATGTCGCGAAATATCATTGTTCCAGCATGTCTCGTTGCTGGTATACTTTTCTCCGCTTGATTAACTGGCTCCTGGAAAACAGATATAATCTATTCCGGATCCGAACTCCTCGTCAAATGAAAAGTAGAGTTTCCTGTACGAGCTACTTTTATTACTGCTTAATATCCTCCTCGTGCTTGCTTGCTGCTAGTTAATGAGTGGATATATGTATATAAGTAGAAGCATTTCTGGGAATCTGGAGCGTCTGGAGCATCAAAAAATTCCTGACTCGTCGGAATTAGAAGTGAATGTTCGGCTTGATTTTGAAATCGACGTTAATTTAAAATCCTTGGGAAACTAGATTCCAACTTTTTTTAATAATTCTGGGATTCTTGTAAAAATCTTCAATATGTTTCTCGTTCAAAAATCGATGACAATTTATCTTTCTTAAGGCAATTAATTTATCGTTTGCTAATTAAAACTATGACAATAATTCTCTGAGGCAAAAAACGAGAGTGCATATGCACTTACTTAGCTCCAAACACCGCCTCGATTTCTTTAGCCCATCAGTTTTCCCTCTCTCATCCCTCTTCACTTTTCCATCCCCCTTTCGGAGAAATGCGTCATTCGGAGTCGCTCTATCGGATGATAATTGGACTCTCCTCGAATAAATCGCCGTTCAGCGATCCTTTTCATAGAGCAGCTTCTATAAAAATGCCCGGCTGAATTGCCTTTCAGTCCTGCTCTACCTGCACCGAGGCTGTGCACCATTCGACGTTGGCGTGCATGTACCGCAATATATGTATACGTATTACAGCTGTAACGTGAATACAGTATTGCTGTCGGTGGATCCACAAATTCATTATAAGTTGCACCGTGTGGGTGTCATTGAAGCAGCGATTCCCTGGAAAATAATCGTGTCATCCCAGATATTTCAAATAACTCAGGAATGAACTGATTAAAACGTTTCCATTGTAAGTGACACGAACTGGGCGAACTTTGAAATTTATAAACGACAAATATTTCTTTATAAGTTTTTCATGGTCGTGTCTAAAAAAATACATGAAAACCTTGTATTTTAATAAAGAGAACTTTGAATAATCTTTTATAGATAACAAATATTTCTTTATAAATCAGTTTTTCATAATTGCGAGACGCTAAAAAATATATGATATTTTTGTTATTTTAATAAAGGGTGGATACAGTATTTTTCGTCGTAAATTCTTGACTTCTCCAAATAAGTTCCACCCCTTTGCAATGAACAACTGCTTGAGACTATTGCATACATATAACAGAGATCCCCCACGCCAGCCATTCCTCAGACGTATAAAGCGTGAACTGGCGTGACATCGGTGCTTACGGTGAAAAATATCCGTCCCATTTAGAGGCGTGCACTTTTACGTGAAATATCGCACCACAGAGAAGCTCCGTTGCCTCGGAAAGAAGATGTTCGCCCCACCCATTCAACATTTCATTTGGCCTTCGACTACTTAGCGGAAACTTTCCGTTTTCTTACTTGATTTATTTAGACAGATCGTATCAACTCCCTTGTGCAGCTATTCATTGTTGCAAATGTTGTATATTTTATATTGAGCCGTTACAGTTCATACACACTTTTTTCGCATCAATTTGTCTTTTTAAAATTAGAAGTCTGTAACAAAGGAAGATACCTTTAACCACAAAATAGCGTAATACAACAGTTGTTGGAACTAGAATTTTTATTTTGTTTCATTGTAAAATATTTCCAATAGTCATAGTTTTATTTCGTTGAACTCAAGGAATTTCGACCCTAGCATTTATGATTTTAATAGATGGTACGCCATTTATTAAGCATTCGAGAATCGATTGCTTTGGCATTTCAGTGGTATCGAATATCGAATTCCCGATAGCAGGAGAAGCAAAGCGAAGTTTGAAGTTCGGTCGGTCCCTGTCGCTACTGGCTGTAATTCCAGTGATTAGATAAGCAGCTATACATCACTGTTATCAGGACGAGGCATGTTCGAGCTTCATTATTTTAAATAGCGTCAGATTTATCTGATATTCGACTTATTTGACTTCTGAATGTTGGCAGCGTTATCTTGTCTTACTTCAACTGAGCCATCATCGTGCTCTTAAATCTTGTGCGCCACTGGCGTTCTTCTATTCTATTTATCGAACCCTTTTCAATATATCATCTCACTTGTTCTTGTTTCGTCTGTCCGATGCAACGCTTTTAAGATCCATTCACAATGTAGATTGATGATCAATATAACTTGAATTGGACTACTACTTCCACCGAAGATAATAAACGAGTTTCCATCTAAACTATGAATAAGCGATCTTGGGAGTGAAACGTTTTCAAGCTTGAAAGTAGACGTTTTTGTGAGATTCGGTGTAGAATGTTAAAAAAAAGAAAAAAAAAGAAAAGTGGCAGAATGAAAAGCAAAGGATGAGGAGGGAGTTAATTGGAGGATAAAATTCAGTCTAATTCATGTTTTATCAATGTAATCCAAGAGATACCGCGCAATTATCGCAATCGTCCGTGCTCTAATTCTAATTATTCCTTGCCACGGGATTAACACAATCCACCGGATATCTCTAATTGCCGCGCTATCTTTTTAACAGGCTTAACAGTCTGCAGTTTCTTGTTATTATGTGCCCACCGGCACACGCGCGATTTTAATACGCTTGTGTAACGCGGTAATGTTGTAATAGGGAATACTACTATACGATATGTCTCATTAAAACGTAACGAGTGAACTTTTTATCCCAGGAGAAGTTGGGAAGCGTTAAGTGTTAGACAGTATAGGATATTTCGCAGAATTCAACAATATTATGCAAGATTTTGATGTCTGACGTGTTGCTTACTGTTGATTAACACTAGGATCATCAAAGCCCACAAAATTAATTCAAATTATAATATTATAAGGATTTTCATAGACACTCATCGAGATAAATTATGACCATCATTTTAAACATCAGTATTGTAATTTAAATTGTAATCCTCACAATCCGAGTGAATGAAAATCGATGTTACAATTCCAACACTCTATATTTGGAATTACAGCCAACAGGATTAATTGAGATGAAATTCGGAAAAGCCTGATTTGTATCTTTAATTCAATTACTACTTCAATTAATAGTCATTAAATCGAAATGTAATTTCGGCTCTGACCATTTGGAAACACTTGCAATACATTTTCCTGTCACTCTGGATTTTCATGTCGACCCAACGCAAAACGGGAAGGTTCAAAGGAAGGTTGAATGTTTATAGCCTGGTAGATCATGGTTAAGCGCGAGCAATTCATTTCAACTCTATGAGGATCAGTTTTCAACATTATTCCGATCCGTCGGCGTACTGCGCCAGCTTGTACTTATATTTCGAGGGGAATTTATACAGGGCGAAGAGGGACTTTCCGCACGGCGAGCATGAAATAATATCCCGTGAGCTGCCCTCCGCCCGGGTTATTCCAGGATAATAACATCCTCTAAATCGTATGCGGCGGAGCTATGAACCCTCCCATATTCCTTGCCATCAATAAAGAAAGTGGCGCACTAACAACTGTTCAGCTGCACGGCATCCTTTAATATAACAAAACATTTCGGTAATTCAGTATTTACAAGATTCAGTAACACTAATATTTAATTAATCAAACTCCCACTACTTAATTCTACTTATATTATTATTAACCTTCCCAAACTCTTAATAGCAGTGTTTACAATCATTTACAAATAAAAATCATTTAAAATCGAAACGAAAGTTTACATTCGAAACATTCAATCTTCATGGCAAGCAAGTCACTCTTAATTCTGCAGATGTGTTATTTGATCGGTACCCACGTACTACTAATTAAAAAGGAAGCGTGGCTTAGTGGGAATTTGAAAATAATTCAGGATGCCCGAAGGGTTCACTCGCCGTGACCGTTAACGCACTTAAATTCTCGGAAAAGTCAATTATCGTGAAAGGGGGCGGCGGGGGTGGACGCGTAGTATACCAAAGACAATCTAGGGGTGGTTGTGGAGGTAGTGTCTGCTGGCCGGTAGCCAGTAATGGCGTCAATCAGGCCGGCCATTTGTTTCCAGACTTGCACTTTAGTCTAATATCGCAGGGTAATATGGTCAGCGATACAATATTAATGACTATGGCTGGTGTGCGCAGCAACAAGTTGTTGCAAATTTCTCGTGGACGTCCGAGCATTTTGCTCGGCCGCTTTACTTTACATATGCTTATTGCGTTACGCGCCATATTGTTCGCCGGGGCCGAGGAAACCTGGCGCAAATTGTCGCTCCCCATTCCACGGGCCTGTTCCACCGCCAACGCCACCGACGCTGCCGCCGCCGCCGCCGCCACCCTGCTTCCGGCAGCATAACGATCTGGGCGATAGCAGCATGTCGAACTACCATCGACCATTCGCAAATTGATTGACCGCTCGTTAAGCGTCTCTTTCTCGCCGGAAAGCAATGTCTCTGTCTATCGGCTTTCATCCCCCGAATTCAGGTTTTCTTACTTTGTTTTTCTTTTTAAGGGTGCATTTATAATGTACGCTTACGTTGACAGTGTTTTATGGGGTTAAAAGTAGTTTGGTATTAATTTGATTTTGCAGGCATTCATAGTTTTCTCTGAGTTAAATTTGTTATACATAGAAATATGGTGTTGTTTTATCGTGTTTTTGTTGTATATTATCTCGCAATAGAATTTATTTATAGTACGAAACTTTAGGCTGGATTAGTTTGCCTAGTACTTTTGGAAAAGTGGTCGCATAACGAATGAGCGATTTAACAGAGTTTCTCAAACATTCAAGGCACATCTCGGACAGAGAGACATAGTTTACCCAGAGCGTCATATTCAGCATGGTTCGCCATAAATATTCCATGGCGAAACACAGCAAATTCACAGAGTTGCCAGGCCGAAGCTTCGAGTTTCTACCTCAGGTTGGAGAGATCTTCATAGCTTCGCTCACACGTACCAGTGAGCGAAATATTAAGGGGATACGATTACACATGCAAATTGAGAGCGTCTTGCTCTTTGCATAGTACTACCGGATTGCAGGCTGCGGCGCTCCGATCGAACACGTAAGATGCCAATGAACATGGATTTCGCGCCACTCCCATACTCGCTAGAGTTAAAATTCATGCGAGTTTCACTAGTGCACAAAATGGCTCTTCGGGGAAATCAAAATTATATTAGCTTCGAGTATCATAAGTCTTTCATTTTCCTTCGCACGGTGTAAGCATAGGACGCGCATTATTATTCATGGTGTCTGGAAGAGGGTAAAGGGAGACACACCGTCATAGAGCCAGGCGTCCCTTAATCATTTAGTCATTTAAGGGGCGAACATGTATTCTCCTATAGAACGTAAAATGATTTCCTAGGAACTCGTAAATATTTATTGTTAATTCTATTCTTCTCTATGGTGGTTTAAGCAATTGCTTCAAAAGGATTTTCCCATGAGATTCATTCTCAATTTGTCGTTGCTGGGTTGAAACTCGTACGATTAACCTATTTTTAATGAAAATTATATGATTTAGTAGATGGTCGGATCGAGTTAAAATTCGTACGAATATGATTAGATCGTAATCATATTTATACGGCATAAAAATGTCAGGCAATTCGTGGGTAAAGTAGACTCGTACGACTGCCTTAATTGGCCGAAAACCAGGCCAGAGTGCGGAGCGTGGAGACCGGCAGAGAAGTTTCGGGAGGAAATGAAAATTTCGGCATCTCAGCGGACGATGAAATTCCCTGGTTGAATTCACTCGTCGGCGGGTGCATGAGGGGGGTTATTACTTTCAGTGGTAGTTGTGCGCGGGGAGCCAGAAATAATTCGATCGGGCCTGGAAATCTGATTCGAAGCCGGAGGCGGATCAAGATAGGAGACTCGTCTAAAGAACAGTCTGTGTTGTTTTATTCTTTCGTCGAATTGAGTGCCCTTACCTACTAGTTTATCCGTCACTCTCTTTCTTTTTTTCTACCTTCCGCTCTTCTCTTCCGGCCTTCTTATCGATTTCTGATACGTCATTTCGACGTTGTTAATGGAAAAGGGCTTCGCAGTCGCTGAAACATCGAGCAATGAATTCCTCTCGAAATTAAAAAGCCTGGTAGTAATTTGAGTTTATAAATAAAAATTTACCAATTTCAGTATGGATTACTGATTGGTATACTAGAAATGTTTCTACAAACATAGATGTTCATTTATCTATTTGAAATTCGCTCGCAAAGGTTCGAGTGAATATTTCCAGTATATTTTAATTTCAGCAAAAGTTATGGGACCTTTTTCTAAAAAAACACCTAATTTGAAGACAGTAAAAAAATCCGCAAAATATTAGTTTCTGGGTTACTTTTTAATGCAGCGCGCGCAATAGTCTCTGGCTGGAACTCGAGCTGAATTGCGAGAGTGAAAATGAGTGAAAATGTTTTTTCGGAGCCTGTTTTTTCTTTTCTGTTTGCCTTCGAGAAAAAGTTATTACGTTCGGCCTGACAGAGTCAATTTATTTTATAACAGTTACTATTTAAGATTCCGATTAGCAGTCAGTTATTAAATAGTGATGGTTTGAAACTGTATGTCTTCGCAGACTTTTATGGAATCATGTTAATATAATTGTCAGGTGGAGTGTCGTATTTGCAAGAGTGCGCGATCGATTTTGGGCCGAAGGAACAGGGAGTAATTGCAGGAACCTGAGCCTAGCACGGCGTTCGTCCAGCAGAAATCCAATTAGGCGCATCAGCCTCGATTATCCCATTAGTTATTGACTATGTATACCATTAACTGACATGTCGTTACCTATCCCGTGTACGCCATCGACAAGATGGATCTGGAACGAACGCGCTACAACGCTCGAACTTCCGATCAACAAACCCACTTAGGGCTAACATTAAATCCAACCATCACACTCCGAGTGTCAATCCAATCGACATTTTGAAATAGAAACATTTATAAGTGGATTAGCACTACTGGAATATCTGAATATTAATTTCGTTGAAATGAATTTTGTCGACTAAATATTTGCTTTCACAGTAGAACTACAAATCTTTTATGTGCTTTATTTGCATTACATAGTTTAACGTTCCGTGGTAGAAATTCGAAATTACCTTCACCGTGAATGCGAGAAATGTGCAATAGTAGCACAATGCATGGATTTTCAGAAGTCGTTCATTCTTCGTGGAAAATGCGAAACGCAATTTTCCATCGGGTTTCTTCGAATCCGCCACGAGATATACATTGTGACTACGGAAATGGTTCCTCTGCGAAACGAGAAAATTCTGCTTGTTCGCGTAGTGGTAATAAAATTCCAGCGGTATAATAAAAATTTTGGCGTCCAAGCATTAATAGCCAGCAAAACATCGCTCGGTCTTGTATTAAAACTTTCGTGCGCGCCAGCCAATTTCCAATTAGTCGAGCGAGCTTTAATATTATCTTTTAATTAATGCTCGGCGAGCCATTACACAATTACCCGCAAAGTCCCATTTTACAACTGAAGTCACCGAGTGTGTAATGCCGTTTTCGCAATTACGACGAGCAGGCGAAACTTGCCGGCCAAGATTCTGGTAACTTTCTTCCTAGTACTTTTGTGTCCGTTTATTGTTATGGTTTATAACAGGTTCTTCCCTCCTCTTCATGGGAGGAATTAACTTTTCATCCTCGAAGTTTGAGGAGGACTCGCCATGGTTGAAAGCGAATTCATTAAAAATGTTCGGTGGCGTAGAAACTCGCTAATCAAGGCAATCAGTTGGGGAGGAATCACGATGTTTTTAAACTTCATAGAATTTTCAGGGACTTGAATATCACTTTGCTCATTTAATACAATTAACTGGGTACTTTTGTTACTTTTATTTCAATTCAATCTCCTTAGAATTAACTCCGTTCTATATTTATAATATTTTATCTTCCTTTTAAGATAAACATTCGATTTAGAGTTTTACATCGTAGACATTGCAAAATAATTATTATCGATGTATTTATTAATGACCAATATATCTTACAATGACAGGAAATACCTCGTCAATCGTTTAATCGAAAATACGACCTAAAACCAATGAGAATGAAAGAACAATTTCTATAACAATGGGTTACCCAAATTTCTCGACACGAACTGTAAATAAATCACTCTTGCAAACCAATTTGTAAATCGAGCAAAAGTGTTATTCGTTTATTGTGAAAATGAAAGGGGACCGCGTGAAAGCGATCAAAGCGACAATGTGGGCAAAGTGAACGCATTGACAACAACACACTCGCAGACACTTTCGGAATTTTGTAAAAATCTCGCTTCAACCCTGGCGCTCTCGATCGTCATATCCCCTTTATGTAGAGCACTCTATCAGTATTACAGGCCGCTTCGGAATCGATGTGTGCGTGGTCGAGAGCGTTTGACAGTGAAATTCACGATCGTGAAACTCTGCTGCTGAAATGTAACAGAGAGTGTAAGGAGGAGCCATGGGGTAGAGACGCGAGCAGGCTGTCAATCCTGAGCACGTGGTCAGTAGTATTGACAGGTATTGGCCAGACCGACAGCCAGTGAGCGATGAGTGGCAAGCAGTGGCCCGTTATGATTGAAAAACACTGGAATAATAAATCCACGCCCAGACATTCCCAAAACACTCATCAATCTGTCGATGCCTTAATGTATCCGGAATGTTTCGTCTCCCTGTGTTAACGCTTTCCCTGTCGAAAGTGACATCTGTTTATTTTCAACTTAGGCCATTCAATTTAATCCTGTAATTTTCACTGGGATCGAACATTTATCTAATGTTTACTTAGGATGGTTTGTAATAATAAATGTGGAGTGGGGTGGTTACCGATATCTTTTAACCGTGTCTTGATTTTTGTTTTCAGATACAATTATGTCCGCCTGATGTTCTTGTGCCACTACTTCGACGTCCTCTTCGGAACTACATCAAGGCACAAGTGAGTATTCTATCTCTCAATTTGTTTAAAGTTGAAAACTTCAATGATCATTCATCAACTTTCTAATAGAAAGTACGTATTTACATGTTAAAGAGATATTACAATTGCGAATTGTGCCATTTAAAATAATTATAAATTGCACACATTAAACACTTGTTTGCTCGTTTTTCTCAAGTCTGCCATTAACATTTATCAGTCACAAAGCTATCGAACGGTAAAAAGTCGAGGCGAGGCACTTGTTCGAGAATTACTGTTGACGATTGGATTAGAAGGCAACGTTTTCTCGAGTACTATTGAGTCTAGTGATTCGTTCCGTCGCCTAGCAAAGAAACATAAGGGGGAAGAGACACTCGAGAGAGAAAGAGCGAAGCATAGGATGCGCACTTCCGCACGATGTGCGTCGAGAGAACACCGTACATTTGCATACAAAGGCGCTTTCCAGGGAAAAACTTCGATATCAGCACTCCAGGAACTCCTGAGAGCACAGCTCTTCCACTTGAAAATACTCCACTTCTACTTTTCCGCTAAGTCCGTCGGTTCTGACTCGTGTTTCTCTCTTCTATGAGATTCCGTGCCTAATTTTCACAATGTCGAATCATCGCGTTAACCCAATATATGTATGTTGAATCATCGCGAAATTAATTGAAAACATAAAAAAATTTACAAACTGAAGTCATATTTAAATGATAATAAAATTAAATATCATTTAAATATGTTTTAAATTAAATAAAATTAAATATTTTTTTCCTAAAAGGGTGCATCCTGCGGAAAGTAAATTAATCGATCTCGAATCTTGAAAATTTCCTGTGACGATTTGACGTCATGATAAAACGAGTGTGTGGTCCACTTGACCTGTGATCAGTTGCAGTGACGAGTTTGTAAATGCGGCGGCGCGGAGGGCTTGCGAAAATTAAACGCGCTCTACGAAGTGTGTTTACACTCGGAGTAATTAGCAGATCGTTTGATTTTCCCCATCGCATCCGGTGACATGCGCTCGAATTAGATGCGACAAATCCCAGTGGCTCCGGTATGAATAAACGCTATCTTCCGAGGAGATGATCGATATTCATGAAATATTCAGGGAGCCTTCGATATAACACACATCGGATACCTAATTTAGCCGATGTTACGTCATAACAGATTCCCCTCGCATCCGGGTCCACGTCAGACTTATTCCGTGTGCCCTTCACTCTACTTTTTAAGGTCCAGTATAGCATATAGTTGTCCTGGAAAATTTCCGAACAGTAACAATTAAGATTTTACCTTCGCTAATCTGATTTTCTATCACTAACTTTAAACGATCTTTCTTACACATTTTACAAAGTTAGTTCTTCAAGCAGTTTCGTAAAAAATATTTCGTTTGTCGCATCATTTCATTAAGGAACATATTAGTTATAATTATTTCGAAATATGGTTTAAAGAGATCAATAACAAAAACAGGTGAAAACATCTGTGTGGTTAGTCTAACTTCTCAGAGATCCTTTTCTACCCAACTTTATTTTACTTTCTCGTATTTACGGGACTACGCCCATTTAGGTGCGATGGACGACGTCCCAAGTTTCATGAGGCTGTTACCACTCACATTATAACATCAACCAGGTGGTAAGATCCTCCTTTTTCCCATAGAAACGGTGCACAGCGCAACAACAACATAATTCCAGCACGCAAGTGCGAACGGTATCATGAATATTTAGTGTATATGTGCGAACCCTCTGCCTTATTGAATATTTATAGGGTTATCGGGCATCCGGGAATATGTACTTCCCTCTCCCATTACCATATCCCGGACTCTGCGGAAACTTTAAACAAGCTTTTCGAACGCACGGATTGCGATGCTGCCGGCCAACGAATCGGAATTTTGTACTTCCTCTCGCAGGATAAACTCAACTCTTGCTTTTTTTCCCTGCTGAAGGCGTAACAGCAGCAGCAGCTTTTTGCCGAAATCCCTTAACGGCAGCTTGGAGCAGAACGGGGCTGATACGTTACAGGATCAGATGTTTGCCAGCCTCGTCAGCGAAAAGTTTTCGGACTACTTGGCCTTTCTATCCCAGGCACGTAATACTCTTATGAAATTGTAATATCTTGTACGAATTCCTTTGGATCTTTAACACGTCGATTGTCATGGTGGTTATTGTAATTGTAAATATGGAAAAAGAGGGTTGAAGCGCGTGTCGGATGAGGTACGATTAAGATAGGTTTGCGAAGTTCGAAATGTGAAAGAAATTTCGCTAAATATTACTTTAACAAATTGTTTTAGATTTTTAAACGAGAGATAGAAGAACAAAGATTATTTTTGTAAAGGTAAAAAAATAGACGGGATTGAAAGGGTTAAGAATTTTAACAAACGGCAGTAGAAAAAGGTGACAGCTGAATTTTGGTGCGAGGCTTTCACTGGCCAGGATTTAACAGTAGGAAAGAGCAGTCCAATGAACAAACAGGCAAACACAGAGCATCAACTCGATTTTACAGTTAACAAACTTGAAAGCGTGTTGCTTTGGACGCTTCGTTACTGTTTTTTTTTCTATTTTCCTGAGTCACCCATCTCTTTTCCTTTGTGTCTCTCCCGCGGAATTGGCCTTTCGCTAAAGAACATACCAATACCAGGCTGTGTTTTTAAACTTTAAGCGAACCTTCCAACCTTTGTGCTGCGTAATTAATTTCCACAAAATATTTTTGCAACGTCCTAATTACAAAGGGGCAAAAATATTAAATGTTCAACCTCCAACTTCTCTGCAAATCATCGACCAAAACTGTGTTTGTCAATATTTCCCATCAATATTTAGTATTTTCTCTCTTGTTCACTTATTCATGAGTGGAAAATTCGACTGTACAGTTGAACGGCGTAGTGCAAAGGTTAAAAGGAGAGACACGCACACCAATGACGATCCCGTTCGTTCCAATCGTTCGGGAAACGAAAGCACGTAGAGAGAGAAAACCTGCTCGTACAATTCGCCTGCTACCAAACGGCGCGTTCTCGTTCTTTTTTTTCTCTCTCCACTCTCGCCAGTGGACAGGAATTCCAGGACAATCGTACCGGAATGAGAAGAGCGGAAGACCACTTCGATATAACGAAATTAACCGAACTGAGTTTCGTGGCACGCGCGCCAATAGCAAGCAAGAAAACCGATGCAAAATTCCAAAGGGAATGGAAAAGAGACGAGGATAGAGGGGAACTGGAATGAGTGAGAAAGAGAAGAGAAGAGAGCTGGGAATGCGATGGAGTTGAACAAGAGTAAACCGATACGCGTACGAGCAGCACGATATTTCATTAAAATTATTCTAGAAAGCTCGCCGGAAAAATGCTCGTCTCGTGACCGCGAATAACTGCATGAAACTGGATGCCGGTTATTTTCACTTGAGCTTTATCGGTAAACTGCGCATTGTTCAGGATTCTCAACGGCGCGACTCTCAACCGCCGCACTTGTTTTATTCATTTATCGTCGCATTTTGTAATTCAGGATATTATTAAGCCGATTATTTATGTAAGTATTATGTTTATTTGCAATTAAATTAAATCGAAGAAAGCTATGATTTTATTATAGAAACTATTATTTTCGTGGTTTGTAAAGATTCCATTTCAATTTCTCTATTGTTAACCACATTTTATTCTTTAACTTTGGACATTGTCGGATCAAATTCGGTCCAAGCTTATTAACTACAGATTGCCGGATCATCTTTCCGATGCAGATGAAGCGATGTGACATGTACTGTGAAATAGAAGCGGTTCCGTTGTGTATAATGCGAGAGACAATTCAATTAATTGCATACATAATGAGAACACTTAACTTTCCACGCGAGGCGAACTCCCCAAAACTCGTTACAGAATGCATGAAACAGAAGTATGCCTGTGTTCCTGATGCGCGCGTTCCTGACCCACTCGCCTCTCCGCCGGGAGAGCTCAATAAACAGAAGTTCTTTAATGAATTTCGAGTAAGCCGCCATGCTAACCTTCATGACGGTTAGCAATGAATTGTCGATCGAACTTCAGTTCAACTGGATTCCCACGAAAAATCACTGGTAAAGTTCTTGAATTGCAATGAAAGAAGCCTTTCGCAAAAGGGATTGATTGGTTAATGGAATATATGAAGAAGAATAGGGAAATGTTACAATAACGAGTTAGTGTTTCCGGATGTCCAGGTTTTTCCGTTTTATTCATCGCTATTTTATTTCCTACAGAATCGTACGGATAAAAGGAATACAAAGTATAGAATCGTAAACCTTTAGATTTATTTCAATAGAATCTACAACAATACCAGTTCCAATGCAATTGGTAGTAATTGTTATTCGCTTTGTCCGTACTGAAGGGTACAACGAGCAGTGTTAACCTCAGACGAAATTCAAAGTTGTATGGATTTCATATTAATTAGGAAATAATCACTGCATCACCAGAGAATAATTACTTTTCAATTGTACTAGATCAGAATTAATAATTCATAAATTTTCGATACACGAAATCCCGTAGGGTAATCCAAGCGCGACCGGTTAGTCCATGCAATTTATAAGTTTCCGCCGAATCATTTGCGGGTGCGTAGGGAATACTACTATGTGGGTGGATTCCGGGGAGAGCGATACGCGATGACCAGAACTCAGTTTACAATTAGCTGGATTACGTTCCGTTTCTCCGCTTACCAGTTTCGAAACTGGCTGCTGCTACATGGTCGAAGAGAGGATCCAACTGATATCCGGTTCTACTGGCGCGCAGCGAAAGCTCGACTAGTAGTGTGCGTCGGTCATCAAGTGGAACGAGCCGAGTTACGTCAGACGGCCGCGAGAAGACAGTAACTTTAGCCTCAAATTATACCACTTCCACTGGGCTTACTTTCCCCCACCACTACGACTCTCTCACCCGACCCGCCCCACTAGCCTTCGCCTCATTGGTCCTTATGTAACAGGAGCGAACATTCGGATTAGTGGCTGCGAAGTTCCCCGCGAACGAAAGTAATTGTGCGAGTGTCGGCGAGAGATTCGCACTGGCGAAACACATTAGTTCTCAGTGTCGAGACACTCGTTGTTTCCGAGTTTCTAGTGCGCCTCATTGTTATTCCGGCGTATCTAATGAACCACTAAAGACAGGAAACATTAGTAGATTGCGGGTGTTAATGCAGGTGTACATTTTTATTTTTTAGATGACTCGCATTTATTTCGATGATGTGTTATGTTTAAGTTCATAATAATTGATTTTAAATAATAATAGGTGGGTGAAAGAATTATCCAAATCAGTTCAATTATTTGTCAGACTACGTCGTACGGACACACAAACTCTATCTCTCTCTTTACATATCAGTATAGATGGATGAATTCCACTGTATTTTCTGGCTATTCAATCAAAAACGTCAAGAAAAACAGACACATATTTTTCTCTCGTTGCTTCCACAACTGCAATTACTTTCACTCCTACAACAAACGCAAGGATTCTTCAACTTTCGTTATTTTAACTAATATCGAAAGGGTTAATCAGAAGTAGACATCTGCGCGGTGTATTTTACAACAATAACCAAATAATTTCGACTTATCCAGCAAGAGCAAGTGTAATATACAAGTTATATAAATAAAAGTTATTATTGTACATGAAACAAATTCAAATATTCTTCAACTTTCGTTACTTAACTTTCAATTAATACCGAAAGAGTTCATTAAAAAGTAGACATTTGCGCGGTATATTTTGCAACAATAACCAATTAATTTCAACACAAACTTATCCAGGAGGAAGAGCAAGTGTGACACACAAGTTATATAAATAAAAGTTGTTATTGTACATGAAACAAATTCAAATATTCTTCAACTTTCGTTACTTCACTTTCAATTAATACCGAAAGAGTTCATTAAAAAGTAGACATTTGCGCGGTATATTTTGCAACAATGACCAATTAATTTCAACACAAACTTATCCAGGAAGAAGAGCAAGTGTGACACACAAGTTATATAAATAAAAGTTATTATTGTACATGAAACAAATTCAAATATTCTTCAACTTTCGTTACTTCACTTTCAATTAATACCGAAAGAGTTCATTAAAAAGTAGACATTTGCGCGGTATATTTTGCAACAATAACCAATTAATTTCAACACAAACTTATCCAGGAGGAAGAGCAAGTGTGATATACGCGTGTCCGGCGGGCGTAAGAGTTGTTGTTGTACATCTTCGTTTACGGAAGGTGGTATCGAGGGCGAGCGCGTGTGTGGTATACGTGGCTCCCTAACAGGAAAGGAGAGCAACAGCATCAGCGATGGGAGTAGCAGAGCTACGCCGAGGTGAAACACTGCAAACGTGACAAGCATGCCGTTGTAGCACACAACAAGCGCACACTGCCGGAGTGTGCGTGTGTGCTCGCGTACAAGGCTTGCTGGACTTTCGACATTCCCGATTATTTGGAAGATCTATGTGGGATGTAAGCCTTCGTGTGAGCAAAGTAGAACCGGGTGAGATAAAGTAAACCACAATTGTGTGCCATAATTGGTAGAAAGCTATTATATTTTATGGAAAATCTACTTGTTGTTAAATAAGACTATATATTTAAATGATTATTGTATTATAAATACCATATACATAACTTCAATATTATTAAACTCTGAAGCAACAAGTGAAAAGTCAGCAAAAGCGGTTTAAACAAAAAGAAATATGGTTTGGTTAGTGTTAAACAATTCCGAGGACCTAAGCTACCATAGAAACTTGGCGTGACATTAGTCAAACACACACAAGCTAATGTAAAGTTTGATTTTTTGCTTGGTCAATGGGAAACCATACAAAAGTATATGAAGTTTGCACGTGGAGGGATGAGATGGAAAACGTAAAGGTGGAAATGAGTGGCGACGGGATCAGCAGCTGCGAGAAACGATGTATCGATTGAATGACCGCTCGTATCTATCGACGCGCGATCAAAACGGGATCGACTATTATTGTAACGTTTCCAAGCGCGCGCGCGCGCTGCGACAAATGGGAACGAATTTTCTTCCTTCAGGCGTAACGCGTTACCCGTGAACGAGCCCTGCTCTCATTTCTCCGTCTATTTCAACGCCTAATGCCCTCCCACACATCAGAGCTGTCGAGTCCCGATGACACTTCCTCCGGAATGAGCTCTAATCCGGAAAACGTTTAATGACTGCGCCATTCGCATGACGCGTTCCCATTCCATGCAACTAGTTCCCTGTAAAAGCAACGAATCATGCGGAAGCTTCTTTTCAACGCACTTTGTAGTGTTCGATTTAGCTCGTAAGAGCCGTGTCTGAAATTTGTGATTACGATCATTTTAAATTAGTCGTCACAGTACCTTTTTAATAACTGCTAAGATAGTTTAAATAAAGATTGACTTTCAACGTGTACATCGAATAGATTCTTATCTATTTATTCATTCACTAGATTTATTTATCTATTTACTTATCAACGATGTTTTCTTATCTCGAAGTGCTTATCAAGATAGTTGAAATAAGAATGGCGAGTGTTACAGTCTGTACATGGAATTGATTCTTAGTTATTTATTTATCTATCGCACTTTCCTGCGAGCCTCTTTCATTCGGAGTGCTTATCGAACGAAACGGCATTCGTTTCGATTGAATCCGAATGTATCGTCTTTCCCACTCGTCTGCTCGAAAGAGAGTGACACTCGCGCAAGTAGAAAAGCGTGTATTGGGTCTGACGTGACGGACACGTGCCGCTCTTTACTACTGCGCGTCAGTAGTTACAGTCGAGCATTTCGCCGACGACTTTCCGATACCACCAGTGCAAGCGAACCGCCTCGTATACTGTTAATGCGACGCTGCCTATCACAATCTGACTGTCTTTGCGAAATTCCTTGCCGTCAATCTTTCGCTGCCCGATTTTATTAGCGAACCTGCAACATTCGAAGCAGTGATGCGTGAAATTAATAAATAACTGAAGGGAATATATTAAGCGAAGTACACGGAGACACATAGTCAAGCGCCTTAGCATAACTTTCTGATAAACTTGTTTAATTTTGTTTATTTATATTACAGAATGGAAATGTTTATTCATGGATTTGTGTAATCTTGTTTTGTTTATTGACTTGGTATTTTATACGATAGTTTAACATAAATATTAGGAAAATTTGCTCACTTCTTTATAGAATACTTAATATATTTTCATGTAGATATTTATTAATTTTGTCAAGATTGTATTGAATTTTTGAGGAAATTGCAAGAGTTTATATTGCTGTATTAGTATCTGGAAAGTAATAGGATTCGATATTCGGTGACCATGCGGGGCTGAAATATATTTGGTGTATAAGATACGCGCTACTCTTATGGTGTTACCATCCCCTTTCAGATCAGTGAGCGTCATCCATTTTTCCGACCCGTTCTGCGAAATTGGATGCCGAATAAGGAGGCAACCGGGAGTAACCCACGCGTCGATATGATTGGACAGGATCGCAAGGAACTTTCCTCGATCTTCCTGATCCGGATGCTTCAGACACATTTCAGGTTACACCCCTTTTTCCCTTCAGCCAGTGCAATAGTAAAACCACATAGTGAAACAGAATTTGTTTGCTCGCTGGGATTGCTTTGTAATATCTGAATATCAAAATCCGTGTCTCACGGCGAAAAGAGAATCGATATTTTATGCGAGAAATGTTTCATGAACGTGTTTGCGCGGTGATATTCCTCTGAATATCGGCCATTCGCCTATCAATTTTGCAGGGGAAACGCGGCGCATTTGTGAGCGAGAATTCGAACTCGGCAAACGGGATTTGCTATTCCGCTTTGGTTTCTACAATGGCGGTACTACTTTACGGCTTAGCTCGAAACGGTTGTCTATCGTTGCAACGTGTTGCGGAAAGCACAGTACCCGCTTAGGTTCTTATACTTCTCGAGTTTATCTGGAATTTCGGCTCGTGCACACCATTGAGTATATAATTTAACCATATCATTCTAACTTTCGTTAAGAAAGAATTCTTCGTTTTAAATTAATGCAAATTTTATTCCTCTCAATACAGATACCAAAAAACTTGCCACTTGTCGATTGGCAATACACAGTTTCAAATTTTTTCGAAGCATTAAATACGAATTCTTTTATATACTTGATCCTTCAAGAAGTAAATACGAACAAATTATTTAAACTTCCGAAAGAACTTAAATTAATTGACTTTAGTCTTCGCTCATCGAGATTGTAAATCGCCATCAGTACGAAGCCGACGATTCTGAGAACAAAGGGTGGTTTCGACGCGTTTTTCACAGAGGTCGATTATGGAATGGTATTAGAGGAAACAAAAAGTCAGGGGGGAGGGGAAGTTCGAGGCCTGTGGCCAGTTATTGTGACGGCTCGAGCCGACTGACAGCGGCCGCTTCGAGGGCAATAAGGTCATTCCGCTTGGTTTCATACCGATTGCTCTTCCATTCATCTCGATATTAACTGCTGAATTCATTTCTGTTTTTTACCTGGCGAACAATAAGCGCCCCTTCTCTTTCTCCTATCGAATCATTCCCTTTCCTTTTTTTCTTTCATCCGCTTTCTCCTTTTTTCGCCCTCTCGCCTATTCCATATTCCTCTCTGCTGCCGCGCAATTTAAATGTATACGTGTGTCGATCTAACATACGTGTATTACAGGAATAGTTATATGTATGTGCACGTATTACCCAACAATACCTCGCGCACATCCACTTTATTCAGCGTTTCAACCTATTCAATGCGGTTTCCTATCTTGGAATGCTCGACATGACTTTGGTTCTTGAACTAGAATACTCGGTGTAAAGGGACAATTGTTGTACAGCTAAGAGGTGGCTCGAAAGTTTTCAGATTAACTGTCCAGTGTGATCCACTTACCTTTGAATTGCTACAGTCGAATATATATTATTAAATATGGGATAACTATAAATAATATAATTTTAATTGAACACGAATATCTTCCACTTCTTTTGTATATTATATTTATTATATACAGTATAAAAAGTTATATAAAATTTATAGAATACACAGAAGAGTTTAGAGATATTTGTAATTAAAATCACTAGATAATTTATGATTATTGTGTAGCAGCGTATTTAGACAGTAATAATTCGTAAGTAAGTGCATCATACTATAATATGGCTTACAGCGCAGCTGCATAAGTTATGCAGCATAACAACAGCTTTTATCGAACAGAATTTCGGAGCCCGATGAAATTTAGTCTCGCAAGGCTTCATCCTGTCAAATTAATTCCAGATGCTCGATGCATCGGGCACCAGGCAGGTGTTAGTTACATCGAGTGCAATATTTTCCATGGCGCACCCCTGTTCTTTTTTTTATTTATGGCTTTCCATTTGCACTCGCATCTCGTGCCTGGTGGTAGCTAGGCAATTAGCCAAAATTTATGAGCCGTCAGGTACATCGACTTTACAAGAGGAGAAGCGCCGCCGCCGCCGCCGCCGCCGCCGGTTTCACGTCTGTCGTTCAAGCGGAATTGCCTGCGGCGGCGCTTGCTGTCCGTTGGAGCTTTATCGTTCTTTACAACGTCATGCGCCAAGATTTAGACTTCTTTCATCTAGCGACGTCGACGCCGACGCTTGGGCGTCGCATCGGTAATGTTTATTGCTCAACAAATCTGTCCCCGCTTCCCTTTCATCATTGGGGATTTAATATCGCCCTTTAACGAAGTCGTTCGCACGGCAAATGACCTTATTAGCATGATAAGGATTTATTAAAAAATGTCATTCGACGATAAGCCGCGCGCGCATCGCGGGAAAAGCGGATTCTGTGGCGAATCATTAAAAGTGAAATTAAATCCTTGATCGAGCGTTCGAGGAAAGCATCGGTGGAAAACGCAGCGCCGCTGTGTGTGTGTGTGTGGGTGCGCGTGTTTGGCAAAAGGGGCGTCGAATTTTTGCTCCGATAATTGGACGAAATCGGTAAATCTAGCAATTCGGCACGCTTCGAATCAATGAGCGAATCACGCGTTAATTTATGGAGTAATCGGATTTCGGCGCGCATTCGTCGAAATTTGCGAATTTTATTGGATTTTGTTGCACGCCGCTTGGCGTTGTATTAATCTGGGAGAAAGAGCTTGGCGATTCAAAAACTACGGCACTGCTTTGTTCTAGGGAAAATGAATATTTATATAGTGAATATTTATTTATATAACAAAGCGAAGGTAAAAGAACACGTTGAGACTATGAAATGTTTGTTCGAAACTTCGATATTATTAAATTACCAAACAACAAGTTAAAAGTAAACTTTCTTGGCGAATGAAGAACTTACTTCTATTTTCCTATTCTGGAAAATGAACTGTTTTACTAACTATTCATTTACGAAACAAGCGAAAGCAAGAAGAACACAAACTATGATAATACAACTATTAATTACGCTACAACTAAAAATACTACTAAGTAGAATCATCCTACAATCAGACAAACGATTTCAATAACAATTTCTTTACTTTATGAAACAAGACGGCGACAAAACAATATATTCAGACTATAAAATATCTTTACGGAGCATTTCCTTCGAATCGAGGCAAGTACCGTATGATGTTACTGTCCCGTCGTTTTTTCTTTTTTGCGGTCGACTGGCGCGACATCATTCCACGGGGAGAATGTGACGCGTGAGAGATGACGGGCGATAATCGAGGGAATCACTCTCTTTCCGGCGGAGCGGGCGCATTGAGAGGGTGAGACACGTGTAAAGACCATCATCGAGATGTGAAATACGTCATGTGGCGTCGTATAATTGGCTGCTCTTTATTACGGCACGTGAGCCTTTCCGGGGAAGAGCGGGGTTAAACGGGGCGCATCCAGGCCACTCGGCTACCACTTCAAGCACTGGGAAAGTGTGCTCAGAGATTTTAGATAGTTACTGCTGGATAAGTATTCCTCTCGTGGCGAGCACTTTTCTTACGCTGACACATTATTACCAATTTGTTCAGCTTAATGAAGAGAATTTAATGTCCCCTCTACAGTGGTTACGTAATACAGTGTTCATTAGCGGGTATCATTAAAGTTCTTGGGAGGTTTATTGGTATGGCAGTAGTAACAGATGTTTATGCTGAAATGACTCGGTTCTCTGTCAAATGATTTATTTTAATAGTCTATGCTAAACATTAAGTTAGACAGATATTAATGATGGGAATTTAAAGTCGCTTTTATTTCAATAACACCGTGTAGAGTTCATTAGCGCGGATCATTAAAGCTTTTCCCTGCCTCGAATTGTTAACGATGTACTGATAAAGTGAAATATGTTTGAACGGAAGCCACTTGCTATATGTAATATGTTTTATTAGTCGAGTGAGGACATTTCGAATAACGGAAATATAAGAGCTATCCGTTTTGATGGGTTTGGTTGTTTGTGTTAAGCTGTATTTGTATTGTGTTCTTTCGAAACAACATTTATTATCTAACGATTTAATGAGATTTGAGGACCCGTTCAGTAATTATAGGAAAGTACATGATATTTACACATGCATTATCCGTCACTGGCGGATGTTGCGTTATTAATCATTTCATTCCTACCGTCAAATATTGTGTTCATGGCAATATAAATGGCAGTATCCATTATTCGTGCATTTACAGTTACATGAATAGCTGGCATTAAGAATATTTTATCTGTGAAAATGACTTTCCAATAATATCAAAGTATCCAACCGATAGCAGAACTCGACTTCCACCATTATTTATACAGCAATCGAAACACGCGGCTTTCGAATTAACAGAAAATTTAGTGATTATACGATAATTAACTGAGTTTACTCTTCCGTTTGCTCAATCGATCAGTCAGTCAGCTTTAAAGTTTGAAGTTTTATTCTTCGTTTATTTTCGTATAATTTTCTGTTTTCCTCGGAAAACTTTCGCAATGTTAACTCCGTGCATCTTTCAAAGAACAGTTGCGTTTGTTTGCAAAAAATGAGCAATACCTTTAACAAACATAATAATTACAAAAATACGTTAAGTACAATAGAAAATAATGATAACAAAACAGTATAATTATACTAATTAATACTATAAATCAGGTCGCAAAAAGTAATTTCCACAAGATATCACGCTGTATTAATCCACGACGATTCATGCGACCCAGTGAAGATCATTGCACATTCACAGACGTACAAACTCGTGCATACAAGCAGAGGAAACTTGGGGCATTAATACGAATTTCTTAGTAACATATTACTAGGTCACGGAATACCCGATTTCCTGGTGCTCTCGAAGATCGGGTTTAATTCGGGCGGCTCAATGCACGAAGGACTCTGCCAGGAAGATCCTTATAGGTCGGATGTTACGTGTTGCATGGCATAAGTTACGGCACCTGATATAGAAGCTTCAATAATTCAGGAGAGCCAGAGAGATATTGATAGGAATGTGTGTCGGTGCATCGGGTCGTGCCAGCTGGGGGACTCAAATCAACTGAAAGGCCGATTCAGATGAGGATATCTTTACGGTATGGGTAGGTTTAGGATGCATTGCGGATGCTCGCTGGATGAAATGCCATTGGTCATGTCAGCATCCGGAAAGATTGAGTACTGGTAACTCAGGTTTCACTATACTAATTGCTTGTAATAATTCATTCAGGATGGAAAGTCTATTTAAAGGATTTCTAATGGAGAATGTTTACGAATTATGTTAAATATAGTTGTGTTGTTTTTTATTTGAATCATTAAATCTCTTTTAACATTAAAATTAATTTTTTAATTAATTAATTATTTGAACCATGAAATTTATTTTTGTTTGACTTAACACTGTTCTATTTGCATTAGTTGAATTTAGTACGAATTGACACAAACCACACAACTGTCAATTGGCGAACAGGTGGATTTGCGCGACTACCGCGAATCAGATTTCGGAGCGGAAAAGGGCCAATTATAATTATTCAAAGAGATGTGCAACTTTTGAGAGCAACTGTAGATTCTCGTATGTGTATGGCGTGGCGCCGGGGGGCACGCAATACGAAACCGCATGCCAATCGATGTTGAAGTTTGCGGTTTTTAGTTGGCTTCAGGGCGCCGCCGTCACGGCGGCGCGAGCAAAACGCCGGCGACGCCGAGAAATTCCGGGAAGCCGGTAATGTCGGCTGGCTTGCGGCGCTAAGCCAATCGCAGATTCAAAGCCGGAAATTAATGGTGGCAGCTGACAGTTTCCCCCCAACGATATTTCCGGCCCACGGTTGTGGTATGCTGGGCGTCGCGACGCTGAGCTAGTCTGTGTGTGTGTGTGTGTGTGTGTGTGTGGGTGTGTGTGCGTTGTCACCTGGCGGCCGCACCCCTGAGACACCAGGAGAAAAATCACTTTTCGTTGAAACAATCCCCCAGAGATGTAACTCGACCTTCTCGCACTTCGATTCGATTGGGAGTTGCCCGTGCGGAACGAACCGGCTGCTTTCTGCTTAGCGTTTAATCGCAACGATTATAACAGAGCTTTAATATTTATCAGGGCGTGTCTTCGAGGAACGGTGGTTTTTCATTCTTACTTGATGCGGGGAATTATGGATGAGACATTTCAAATGGACTCGGCAGACTGCCTTGTCCGTTAAGGTCAGAGGATCGAACGTGATTGTACTTTATTCTCGGTTGTTTTTAGAGTTCGTATTAAAAAGATATTCATTGAAGACTTGTATGTGTAAAATACTGGTTTGTTTTTCATTGTTCTTCTCATGAAAGTATTTTTATTTATTTAGAAATTATGTATTTAGATATTAGATAAATCACTGAATTACTTACTGACATCTCTGAAAAAACATTAGCTGCTGTAGAGTGTCCGTAAATAAATCTGTAACAACAATAATGAAACAACTAATTTTTTTGGTTCAATTCGCTGTTTCATTAATATATTTTAATATTGCTCATGTATTTAAAAAAACACTATATAACGTTGTCTTGGAACATTTAGATAATTTGGTTTCAGATAAAAGGTTGACTATGAAACTACCGAGTAGGTTTTCGAAGTAAAGTTAGAAAGAAGTTCAGTTTGATTATTCCCTCTCTGACTTGAAATAGACTCTCGTCAAAGGAAATATGTATAGAGTATGTAAATAACTCGGGTCCTATGCAGATGAGTTTATTAGGTCCATGTAAATAAATCATAAGTAACGTAAATCCATTTACATATAGTACAGACGTAGCCACTTCCGGTTTGACTACTCTCCATTTCGCAAGAGAGCGAAAAGGAGAGCGCGACGCTCGCTCTCCCTTCTTCTTCGAGCGGGAGACATTTATTAATATCAAAAAGAAACCCGTCCACCGCCCGATAAAGTATTCCTTTTACTCGAAAGCTTTGTAAGGATTTGTTACTTCGCTCGCCTCATTAAACCGTGCAGCTTACGGTGTGCTGAGAAATTTATTTCCCTCGGAAAAGCTAATTTATTCTTTCCTTTGGCGTGCCAACGTCGCGCAGCGGGGTATCCCAGTTTCGAATTTTCTTTCGAACATGCTTCAGTAGAAACCAAGCAAGGCGAACACACCACCACCACCACCACCTTGACCGATATTCGATCGAGAGTAAGTTTGATAAATTGAATTCAATAAATCGAATTTGAGCTTGCGTTGCTTAAAACAGGCTGCTCTAAAATAAAGATTATAATATGTGGTTGATTAGAACAACCAAAACTGATTTCACATACTTCGAGATTATATATATAAACGTTCGAAATTGAATTAAAGTCAAGAAAATCCTGATAGTACAAACTGCTATAAGAAATAAACAAATATTAATACCAAATAAAAATCAAAAATCAATTAATATAAGACCAACTCATTACCTCAATAACATGTAAGATACTTCTTCTTCGTCAAACTTGCGTAGTATATCGTGATCTGAAACGAAAAATACCAGAGCATTATTCTATTATTCCAATTATTTGGCTTCCTAGCTTTTAGAAACGAAAGGAAATAGAGATCAATATTCGGAAATCAATGGAACCAAAGTCGAAGGACAGAAGAATCGTTGCTTTAAAATGCTGTTTGTATCGAAGGGGAAAAATCAGGCATTTTTCTCAGTCATTCAATATGTTCGTACTGTGTACCGAAGACTTTCGGAGCACAGCAGAGAGAGAGAGTGCGTTCTTGATCAGAAGTAACTCCTCGTCTCGACTTTGCATTCGCCTTTCTTTCTTGGCAATAAAGCGCGCGCGCTGAGCATGCAGCTTGGTCCACAGGGTTTTACGAGTGACAAGGAAGTCTGGAAATATTTCCTTGACTGCATTAAGCACGGCAAATAGTGCGAATGCCATCTGCAAGCAGCGAGATCGCAATGGTATTATTATTCAGTTCTTGTCAAGAAAATCTACATTTCGCATACTAAAACTTATAAATATATATAAAATATATGTATTGTACATGGACATAAAACTTCTAGTAAGAATGAAAGAAATCCTATTTCCGAACAATACTAAACATAAACAAAATGCTGCGTACACAAGAGAAAAAAAATCCTGATGTTGGTTTACTAAATTCGCAAGAACGACGATGCTGGCATTCGCTTTGGAAGAACGAGTGACTGACGTACTTTCTCTTTTTGTTTCAGGAACTTTGCATTCCTCTTCATGCTGTGTACACAGTTTCCGCCCAATCGAAGGGAGATGTTGCGCTAGGACGGCAGCATTGAGGTAAGAAAGAAAAATATAGTACAGAAACTCTTAATGGCATTTCCCTTTAGAAAAAGCTCTATTTGTTTTACGCGGTTTATTGGATATTTTTGTTGGAAGTAATAGCTGAAAATCTACACATTTCTAACAGAAATCAAGGTAAAAAAAAGCACTGGATTTAATAACAATCGATATTCAAACTCGTTTTCGGAATGTCAATAAGCATTGTGCAAAATAATGACAAATACTTGCTCTCTTTATAAAGGGAAAATATTATTATATATTTCGATTGTATTTCTAGTTTTGTTATATCTATTTGTTAAATAGTTGGAAACTCACAAATTCAACGAACGAATTCAAATTTGACCAAGAACGCGTGATATAAACTTGATGTATAGGTGACTCTGGCAATGTTATTAATTTTGATGGATCGTGTTAAGTTTGTTCTGATCCCGTGTGGTTTGATGGAAGGTAGACTGCCCGTGGGGGATTGAAGTTGCGAATGCATGGAGAACAGCGACATTAGTATAATGGAAAGTATGATTAGAACCTTCCTGAGTTAACTGCCTGCGTCTATACTCTCCAACACCGTGGCAATTAAATAAATTAGAAAAGTTTAGTTTTCTCTTTAAGCTTTATTAGTATAGAAAGAAGAGTGTTCGTGTGTGGTTGCAAGTTTCGTGGAAATTGGAAGTAACTTCTAAACTGTTGCGATTTTTAAATATTTTCAATTGTAAATCCATATAAATAGTTTCTTTTAACCTGCAAAGTTTCTTATTTGGTTATTCCAAAGATGTTGAAATTGCAATATGTCAGTCGAAATTCAAGCGAGGTGTTGTTTTATCAAGGCGTGTAAATTCTAAGACAACCCCAGATTGCTTTGACGGTGACCCGATTTTATTTGAAAGTCTGATAACCTGATTCACCGTGATTTTTGTTTGACGATGCGCTGATTTCGAAACTCGAAGAAATTCCCTTCGAAATTTTCTTGGTCCTTCGTACACATTTGACATTTCCCTCCGACAAAAACGAATCTTTACATGTTCTCTTTACATTCCTATGACGTTTTTACTCTTCGAACAAATTGGCAAAATGAAACAATGAAAGAACTAATACGTCGAAGATAAAATTGGAAGAAATCACGAATAAATTCGATCGATAGTTTAATAACTTATCAAAACATTTCATTACCACTGAGTTTGCACTCGAAAGGTGTTAAAAAAAAATGTCAATGACTGCAACTTCGTCGAACTACTTTGCTTTCCACTTCACTCGGCAAAGCGAGTAAACGAAGGCAATGAAGTAAAAGCTCGAAGACGCAGACTGCTCGCGCCGGAAGTCCGGCGGGGCTATTTATTTGCTTGATCGTCAACCAGGTCACGTATTGCTACAACACACTCATAAATAGACACACGTGTACTTTGCTTTCGCGTGTGCTCCATAACTAAGTAACCGAAGTCCGCGGCAGAGTAGCGAACATAGAAATCCTGAAAACTCGATCCCGGTAATAATCGAATCAGAGACAACAGAGGCTGCATTATTAAGTCCGTCTGGCACTGCTCTTTTCACGTAAGAAATCTATTGCGAATTCTAAAAATGCTTACACAACATCTTCAGTGATTTCTAAGGAAAAGAATCGCCTTTAATACAAAATTTAACACTGTTATCTTCTAATCGGATAGTTGACAAATACATAGTACATGGTCTATTATTAATACAAAAACATGGAAGTAAAAAAAAAGCATCTTAAATTTCGTCTTACAATATTTAAAGGAAACTTTAAATCCTCTCAACATTAAATCGCCGTAGAGCTTGGAAAAGGCAACAGTATCACAAAAATGATAAAGAAAAACGCAACGGAAACTAATCCGTATCAGATTAATTAAGTTTCTTTAGGAAAGGAGATTGCACGAGACAGAAGGCGTCCATTGTTTCCTAGTTTACGTCGGTTTTGCTGGAAGGAAAGCGCGCACACGAGTTTAGTCGACTTCTTGGCAAGAGATGCGACGGGAAAAGTTATTAGCCGAGCGGGAAAGTAGTTTCGGGGTTGAGGCTGAAGGCAGTGAAGCATTGCCATTCGCAATGGCAGTGGCTGTTTTTAGACGATGCGAGGACACGCGCAGAAAGAGACAGATTTTGCGGCCGGCCCACCTGCATAAACACACCAATTTCCGGCTCTTCTCAGTCCGAGTCTGTTGCGGAGAATGTGGGCTAAAACTGTTTCGAGTACCTCTTGTGCCCGGAGTACCGTAAACACGGATACCAATGAAACTCACAGTACGTACGAAGTTCTTTTCCCGAAACATTTCATTTACCCGAGGTTCAGTTTTAACTCTTTTTATTTGCCGATCTTCCGAGAGATTTAACAAGCTCTCCTCGACGAGAAATCTTTTTCGCACGAATACACACTTTCTACGGTTCAGTTATTAATTTAATTTCGATTATTGTTTAGTAGCTTCTTGTATTGGATATAAACGAAATTAGATTTCTTTAAGATATGCAAACTTCTCAAAAATCTTTGATTCAAAATGAGTACTTCTAGGTATTCAAACTGCAAGCAACTTTGAAGAGCTATTGTTTACTTTTGCTAAGATAATTGTGATAAATCCTAATTTATTTATTATTATTGCTCGCACCTGGATATTTGTGTTCAGTATTTCTTGTTATACAGTAGAAAAAGAAATGCGTCTTATTTATTCTATTTGTGGAAGTTTAAGTTCGATTTATTTGCGCTGGGTAGAAAATGCACTTACGGATTTACAGGTTACAAGTGCTTCGGGGGTTTTTCGGTAGAAGGAATTACTTTGGGAAAGGTAAGACCGACTGTTAGGAAATCGATAGGTTCTAGTGGCTCTCCCTCTCGGCGGCCACTTTCGACTCCCGTCAAAGAGATAGCCGAACGGCTTCGGCCCCTCTTGCTGACACAGATCGCGTTTACTAGGTGTCAATCACAAGATTCTTCCATTTGCTCCGCAATTCTCTGGGAAACTCGGAAGCGGGCAAAGCCTTTAGCGCAGCTGGCCAACGCGATATCCATTTCTATTTGCAAGCAACTACTCCTCTCTCTGACCAGTAAGTGATCCGGAACAACATCCGGGGCCAATAGGATCCGATTGCAGATGCGACTGACCAATTGAACTTCGCTAAATAATTACTCCCTGTTGGCTCATGTATCACGAACATGAAATTATTAAACCTCGAAATTCACCTGGTATCAGAAACGCTATTCGTTTATATCAACGATATATTTCATTCATATTCATACATCAAATAAATATTCATTTGTAAAAAAACAAAAAGATCCCCTCTCCAAATGAATCATTCAACGGGCTTGAAACATAACTTTTAAAACTCCGCCACAATTTTTTTATGATTCTTATCATTCAACATTTACTCAAAGCCAAATCTCTTTTTGTTTCCTCTAAATGCTAGCTTTAATATCCACGAGATGCATTATTATAATCACAGTAAAACCATCGATCAGTGAAACCTTGCATCAAAAAACAAGGAGAGGAAAAAAAAACAGTGGAGAGGATAAAAGAAATTCATCGTTACCGAGGCATATGTAAATATCGAATAATATTGCGAAAGAGCTTTTGCTGCTCTCGACGAGAATGTGTGCGCGTGTGTGTGTGTGTGCTTGTAGAGTCTGATGACACATTCCTGCCGACATATATGTACCTTACAATACACACATACTGTGTCAAACCCACCCTTCACCTTCCTTCTCACAGCCACAATCGAGCAATGTCTGTGTTCTATACAAGCGAACTTCCACGTGGTCCTGTGTGTGTGTATGTGTGCGTGTATGTATACATTTCACGTGTAGCTCTGCTCGCACGTACACCGGCGAACACGTACTTTCTGGGTCAGCCTCTCCATTATCAAAGAATCCAGGTCTACCCTGGGACGTGTACGTGTTCGTGTACGCAAAACGAGCGTAAAACCCGCCAAATGGGCGAAACGGAATGGTGGTCACGGAGGGCGAAAAAAGGGGTGGTTGGAGGTTCGTCGCGCCATGCAGAACAGCGCAACCCCCCTATGTAATTAAAAAAGGCCATACACCGAGCGTACGTTCCTGCTTAATGAGAGCACCGGGTCGACTCCCCTCTTCTATCTGTAATGTGCGCGTAGTACGTGTATACAACACAGATGTAAGAAGGACAGATATAGAACAGAAGCTGTTAATGGCACTTCCATTTCATGAAAATTGGCCTCGATTTGTTTTCCTTGGATCGTTGGATATTTTCGTAGAAAGAATTAAAAGATTATATATATAATAATAATAATACCAATAATAATACTAGTTCGATCATTATTATAAAATTAAATAATTCCTTTCTCGTTAAGCAGAGAATATTATATATTTACTTTGCACTTCTTGTTTTGTATTACATTGAAAATACCTTCATATACACACGAATATACACTTCATTTTGTCTAGTTACATCTGTCTCCTCTAATTTCAAGAGTAATGCAAGATAATAATTATTAGAATGTCGGGTCTGACCGAACAAAGGGGCGGCGAGATTAATTCTGATAGATACTCGGCTCGGGGTGCAATATGTGGAGGACATACGTGTACAACGATAGTAGGAGTGTGGCATTCGAAGACGGCGTGGCACGGGTCGTGAGGGGTGAGAGGGTCGCCGCCATACCGGCGGTGGTCCAGATTCCCGCTGAAATATGCACAAGGTCGCCTAGGGCCGAGGGGATAAACTTTGCCGTTTCACGGCCCGGCTGGCATCCCGAATGCGGATACTTACGACTTCCGATAAAAACGAGAGAGAAAGAGAAAGAGAGGGAAAACCTGATGGACTTAACGAGAGGAGCGCGCAGAATCCTTTTTCACCCAGCAGAGATGTAAACGGTATTGGAATGCACAATTCACGTGTGCGCAAACGGAACCAACTGGCATGTGGGAGGAGGGCAACACCGGTGTGCTTTCGTTAAAATGTATCCATCGGCCGAGATAGTTTATGCGTGGCAAAGTGATCGATACTTCAAACGAGAGACAGAGCCTGGGCTGGTGCAGCCCGCCTTGTATGCTCGTAATTAATGTTTGTGTTTACTGGGTGGGTTTTATTGGCTTGTGCGGAGAAACTGGGAGTGCTCGGCTGTGGTTTTTTATGCGCCATTGTGGTCTGTATTGAATGTTGTTATGATATATATAAAATTAGGTCTTGTAATTTTTAATTGCGGTTAATAAAATCACCGTTTTGTTAGGGTTGCGATGGAGAACTTCGGGAATTCGTGAATTTAATAGATAATGGAATCGAATTTGTGAAATGCGATATGCACGGTTGAAAATATTGTGCATTACAGATTGAATTAATTAAAAATAGTCCTACCAAAATGAGTAAAGCACTATAATACAAATAAAAACAAAACTTCCCTTATTAATCTCTGAGCTTAAAAAAGAATATACTTGATCTATTATTATTGTAGCATTCATCAACACCTATCTCATAATTCCTGGCATTTGCACAAGCAAATAAAGTCGATCGGCAGTCATAAATACGGTATATTAGAAAATATGATCTATATTGCTTCATTCTCGTGTATCCCGTTAAGCCAACCGGGGGTGTGCTCTCGGGGAAATAAAATCCGGGGGAGCAAGGATTTCATCTCGATACTTAAGATCGCAGGCGTACAGTTTATGGGGTGGATGCCGGGGATGATAGGCGAGGGGAGAAAAAGGGCAGATTGTCGATACAACTTATCCCCGATCTTTTTTCCTCAAACTGATTGTGAAGGACGTACTTCCCATGGGGGAAGAAGCGCCACCGCCGCCGACGCCGACGCCGCCATGGTGATGGTGGCTCGTCGATGGGAAACAGGGATGAACAAAACGCTGATTGTGGGAGAAAACCTATCCGTTCGCTTTTCATCCCTTTTAACGACGAGGATGCTCCCACCGGAAAATGAAATGTTCTCTCTGATTTAGGACTATCTTCTTTGTCCATTCCTCCTGGAATTATCCACGGAATCTCCATCAATAAGCTGGACTTATTTTTAATCCCTAGAACATTGCGATCGGAGTTCTTATTGTTTCGGTAGTTTTTCGAGATTTTTCAATCATGGAATCTCCGCACCGGATTTCAATTTATAGGGGTGGAAAATGTGTAGGTTGGTTTATTCATGAAATTTCATTGTTCAATTGATAGAAAGAAATATTTAGGTCAAGTTTACTTTTTTTATTTATTGCGAATTTCAACCGATGGATAATGAAAAGCTTGTGTCTTTCTCACATTCTGTTTCAAGACATTTGTGTGCTCAATCTCCCTGAAGTAATCGATCACATTTTTCCATCAATTTACATATTCCAAAAAATGTATTCGTCCATTGAAGTTCTTTCTCACAACGGCGTGGCTTATAAAGGAATCTGCAATTTTGCATTTTAAATATTCTCCCCGAATATTTCTCATTTGCCTCCAACACTTCGAAAACCCTAGTCAGAGCTTCTCTCGGCTGAATAGAATAAGTCTAGCGGAGCGATTTACCATTTCAAATCAATATTTCCCGCGATGTATTCTATCCGCTGGGCACACAAGAGCCGGGGCGAATTGAAAATGTTTAATTTCACTGTTTTTTTCACCGAGTCGAAATGCAGCTGGCGATTTTTCATTCCGCCGTCGCCCATCGGAATTTCGATTGTAAAATGGAAAATAATACCACTGTCGTGGCAAAAAGAAAATAATTCTTCCAGTGGAAAATAATAATTAAATCTGCACCGCACAGGCTCCTGTAGTACAATATTAATTATTCTCGAAGGTAAGACCCTGGAAATATCTGACTCGTTGACTTACTATGCTTTTCCGAGGAACAAGCACCACAACTCTTTCTCCCTTCCCAACGTACACAGAGATATACATCATTAATAAAAGTTTATATGCGCTACGTATGGCGGCAACGTCGCGCTCCAATTTTTACTGCAATTAAAATTTACCGAGTCTCCTGAAAGGCCATACAAAAAGCATCAATTAGCTTTTAACCACCCCTTTTATCCAGCTCTTTGCCTATCAGTCTACTGCAGTTTTTCATACAACTAATTCCTGCACCGTAAAAACCGTCCGTTATAAATTTCAAATTTGCCGACACACATTAGCGAACAGTTTATTCTATTCGAGTTCAAGTAATACTTAAAATATTCAAAGTCTGATATAAATGTATGATAAATCCATCACTGACCTTTCAACGATTCAAAATAAATTATTTAACAGTACCAAGGAAATAATAAATTACTTTTCCTTAAAAAAAAAATAGACTCAGTTATATCTGGAAAATCGTGATATAAAAATCATTGCAGACCTGAGAATTATTCTCTGCGATCAGAAACTATTACTTCCTTCAGAACATTAACATAACTCACGAAAGATTCGATTTCCGGCATTTTCGTTTCTCCAGCATCATCCATCAATTTACTGTCCCAGCTTTCCTAAACTCTGACTTTAAAGCTGTACTTTAACTGCACGTAAGGGCGGCTTCAAGTAAAAGCGGTCCACATCCATGCGGTCGCATCTAAAAACCACATACATGCACACACAAACACACACAAACACACACACATTCTACGAGTTGCTTTAACGCCACCTTTGCCTTTTTTACATTCAGGCTGCCTTTAAAGCGCACGGCGACAGAAAAGAAGGGCGTCGAGTTGTATGTTGCATGCGAGCAAGCTTGCACCGGTATTAGTGCATACTGTAGCATACACACACACACTATATGTGTGTTGGTATGTGGGCTTACGACACACGTAACGCGGCCTATCGATCCGCCCAGCATTAACCTCCGCCGTTTTTAAAGTACTGTCAACCACGGCTCTTTAGAGGCCGCCAGAACTCACCACACACACACACACACACATATACAATGTATGCTGGATTTACTGTCAGTGTCGAGGAGAACTCTCTTGTATGTCTTTCTCTTTCTCTCTGTCGTCCGATCTCTCACGCGCTTCCACATAATGTGGCAATTTTATGCAGCGTCAGTTCTCCGCGCTCGCTGCGTGCTGCTTGCCACCGCTTGCTTGTCAAGTTGTTATAACGAAATTGATCCGGAAACTAGTTTAAGTTATATTTGCCAGTGTAACTTGGGCATTACTGATAGAGTACAGTCGAGCGGAAACGATATGTATAAGTTTTAATATTTATATAGGAAATGTATTGTAATAGTATAATTATTGTCGATAGTACAAACAATTATACTTGCTAAGTATGAGTAGATTATACTTGTTATACTTACCGTTGCAGTAACAAGTTATACTTTCAAGGGGTATTTACATATTCTGACTTATATATTTGTAAGTTGCAACTACAATATTTTTAAGATGCGCAAAAAAAAATTGGATCTTAGCGGATCACTGCTTTTCATAAAAAGGGTATACTATATTTAAACTCGCGTTGAACTCAGTTATTATTATAAAAGAGCATAGTGACAAATAATTTCTCGTGTTATAACAATGGGATGCATGAATGCATGCAAAATAAATATTGTCATAGATTCTGTGAGGACACACAAGCACAGGCATGAATCGAAGGCTCAGCGCTTGTCGGAGAGGCTGACTTATACATTGGCATCGGCGAATTCAATTAATCGCTATTCCTGATAGCAAGCAAGCATTTCTGGCGAAACGTTAAAAGAGGAAGTGGGTCAGTGTGGCGCCGCAATAAAAACGCAGCCTGCTGACTTTTCCCTTCACCCCTTTCAACCCCCTCTGACTGACTCGCCCTTTCTCCCTCGCGCTTTCAAACCCACCCTTTCAGCTTTTGGCACCACCCCGATTGCTACCTCACGTGGAGTTCAGACATTTTCGACACTAGTCATTTTGTGCACGCTTTGATTGTTACATCCTGTAACACCAGGCGTTAATTGTCCGATAATAACGGTTTTGGTATAATAATTGTTGCAGTATATTTGGGACACTTGTAAAAGGTAGTTTAATAGAATGTCTGTGGTTGTATACATCGTTTAGTTGTATGTTAGGTTTTTAAAATTAAACAATGTCTATTATATAACTCGATTTTAATGACAAAAGTAATCGATGGTACAATTTCAAATATATCACGTCAATATCATGATAAACTGCAAGTCCCATAGACATCTACTATTTCTAAATATTATTACTCAAGCACAAATTCAATTAATAACTTACATACATACACACACATGATTGAGAATTGAATACCCAGTAAATGTTACTAGTAGTTCGATACTCTCCCATTACAAGGAGTACGATCTGTTATTTCAGATGCCCAAATATTATTGCTTCCCGTGCACCGCAAATACTGATATGTCGAAGTTACATGCTCGGCCAGTTCGATACTATTTGCTGTGTATTGTGATATACATAGCTTGGGAGGAAGGAGCGAGTCATTGGGCCGTTTCGAAATTGGTGGCCGGCTGAACGGGAAATAGTCCGGCCACATCGTAATAACAATGATGACTGTGTCTCGGGAGTCTGCGGGTAGGCCGTGACCTCACGGACGTGCCAGCCGATTGCCCTCTTTGTTTATATGACGCAACGGCAATTAGCGCACCCCTTCGATAATTATTCCGAAACTGCTTGGAGCGTCGAGAGTTCTCGGTAATATCACCCAGATATCATTGCCGAGATCTTGCAACGTCTTTGTTCGAAGTTTCGTGTATCTATATTCTACGAATCTCTGATTGGATGATGGTATCATTTGTTCATCAAGGGAATCATTAGTTATTATACAGGAATTATTTACTTGAATGATAATACTTTAATAATTCACGTTGTTTAAAAAATCCATTGTCAAGTTAAATAACATGTACTTATCATTGAAGATCTGCCTTATAAATTTTTCCAATAATACAATATTTAGACAAAAATACTAAATTTCCATTAAGAATTATTTCAATAATACATCTTGTTTAAACAATACGTTGTCAAGGTTGTTCGACGATACCGAATCGAATCGTTACTACTCCGATATTCCGTTGGCCGTGGTGGTACGCGCTAGATTATAGCTCGCTTATTGATAGTCACGGCTGGGCTGCGGCGGCTGAAAGATGCTATCATTAGCTAAAACGAGTCCGGGGGCGGAGAGTCTGCTGATTGAACAAAGGTATGAACGCGCGCTAGTGACAGGGCAGCAAGTAACCCGATTATCGTAGGTGAAAGTCCGCCGTAATAGATGAGAGACACTAATGTCGTGATCGCTGATATGCACCGGCGCGGAGATCCGCAATTCGGCGGAATGATTAATTAACACCTGTAATAACAGGGCCATTAACAATGCAATACAGTAACTCGATGAATCTCAAAGAATAGAAACGTCAAAAAATTGAATACCTGATATTTGTATAGTAATTTATATAATATATATTATATTAATATTTAAAAGCATTTCTAATCATCACATAATAGCTAAATTTTGTCGAGCATTGTACAAGAATATTATATTTATATATAATACATACGATTGGTAAAATTCTCAAGAAATATGCAAGATGCAATAAATAAAGGAAAGTTTATATTTCCATCATCGGCAGTTTGATCATATTACAGTTAACGCTTTGATGAGTTAGTGTTCTTACCACCTAATTACTTAAGTGGGGAAATGTATACGTTACATGTAAGTATATGTACATGTATGTACGTATGTATATATGCATGTATGTCGCAAGAGCGAGAAGAGCATCGATATCCATTTGAGATCAACGGCGATTTCGGTCGGCGAGGCGTAGCAATATATTCAATAATATGTGACCCAAATACGAATACCCTGAGGGGTTGCCGGGTGTTCGGCAGCCGATCGCTGAGGGAGTGAATGGCTATTTGAAAATACTCCGGAGTCGAGCTATCATATCGCCCTAATTTCATCGTGAATAGTCCGAGTAATGATTGATTCTGTCAATAGCAAGCTTCGAAATACTTAAAGACTCTTCTTGTACGTCTAGTATTATTTGTTTCGAGTATGACGCATTTTCAATCTCTGCGAATACATCGAATTTTCTATAAGGCGATTAAAAAATTCTTTAATCTTTCGGATAAAATCATCCTTGAAAAATTCTGTGGTAGTTATGTATTGTTTCAATAGATAGATCTGAATGCCAAGTTCTGTTTTAGAAACGTTTAATTTTAAATTAAAGTTAACTAATTAGAATCGATGAATGTAAGCTTAACTTAATGGTAATAAATACTAGAAATTTATTAGAGAATAGACGCGTGAAGAAAATAGATTTCTGTCAAATATAAAACTATAGAATGACAGTTACTAAACATAGGATACTTGTATTGGACAATTGGAAAAGAAGAGCAAAGTAGCTTTGATCGACACTCCTCGTAATCCTATATCTATCTTGCTACAAAAGGGTAAGCGATACGACTATCAAAACCAACACCGGGAAATGTAACACGATCGACCAATCGTAACCAATATAACACCTCGGAGAATTTTTCCCAGGTTAAAGGAAAGATATCCTCGCAACTGTGAAAGAGAGACACATGATGTTCATTTGATTCGATCTGAAGACGCCTCGCTGGGTTACATGGGCAGTTTGCGTGACAAAGGATCCGATCAATCGATTATCCTTCGAAGCGAACAGAGGTCCCGCGAAAGAAGAAAGGAAGAAGGTGTGTGAAAGTGGAAAGTATTGTGATAGGACGAATGCCTTATTCGTAATATGAAAGGAGTCGTCGCTTCTTCTTGAACGCAGTTGCACCTCGCTCGAAACTACTGGTACATTTTTGCTCGCTTCAGGCGTTGAAAAGCTTCTGACAATGCCATATTACAGCTGGCAGTATTATGGTGCCGGGCAAAATCCTCCCATTCTCTGCTTGTCACAATGTCCATTTGATAACTCACTCGCACCTCGCACCATGCCGCTAGGATTGTATATGAAACGCTTGGACATTTATTCAACAAGTCTTTGCGATACATAAAACCCACTACAACGACTTCGAAAGCTCTACTGATGCGAGTCATCTATAAGGATTGCTCGCGATTTAAATATAACGTAGACTTAAAGCTTCGTGAAAAATTGAATATATATTAACTTAGAAATTATCTACATTTTCCACTCATTGAATCGTTATAAATAACAAATACAGATTGCACAATCTTTTGGTGGATGTATTTCTATTAAATAGTTCATATGTTTAAAGTAATCATAATGGAATCACTTTGAAAATTGAGCAACGCCGCGTGAAATCTGCGACTTAGCCATTAGAAGGACGACAAATTGGGATGTTTACTTGGCGTCTGCACTTTTCTAAATTGCGAGGGTCGACAGCGACCGCTTCACTAGAAACTCATTACCCTGGAAGATGAGTCATCCGGAGTAACGAGAAGAACGGCGTGTGTGGGTTCGGCTTAGGTACGTGTAGGCTGCACATTTATCTTGTGAGTCGACTCTCTCTCTCTCTCTCTCACCCAACATAGCCGGCCAACACACCAGCAGGTTTCTTCCACGGAGTAAATTGATTCTCGGAATACGTGCAATCAGTTTGTAAAAACCGCGAGGTGTCCACATTCTGTCGCAAACAGATTTTTTGCACCGAGTCTACGCCGCAGTTACCACAGAATAGCGAAAAATAATGTATTTTGACGGCAGCAACCTGGAATGGTTGTAACTTCGATATAAAAAAAAATACCTTTTTTTTTTTAAGCCACATAAGTCACGTGACATCATCAAATGATTTGTTCAAGTAATACTGTAACTCCCATTTTCAGTATTTCAATTTTATTATATATCAATATAATATTACGTAATTGTATAAACAGTATTTTTTCATGAAATCAAAGTATCAAAAAGACAGAAACACCAGTCAGTTACTACCACAATCTGGGCAATGGTCGAACACTTCATGGAGTGAATATTTTATTTATATCCTGGGGGCGGCCTACGATGAACAGAGGACGACAGGACAAAGGTGAAGGGTGGCTGGGAATGAGAGAAAGCGAGAGAGAGGAACAAGGGAGGCGTGGAGTAATTTTTTTCTCCCAAACTGCCCCAGTTCTAGTAGGCAGGGGGAGAGAATATTTGTAGTGGCATCCCCGAAAGTTTTCCGGCGAAATCGAGCACAAACTCAATCGTCGAACTACTTTTTATCCTGACGTGCCACTCGTTCGCTTTCCACCAACCCCCTCTCTCACAGCGCCACTCGAACCAGTCCACTTTCCTGAGAAAATGGCATATCATTGTCGCTCCTATCATTTCGTCGCCATCGATATCACTAGGAATTCTCGTGATCAACTTGAGACAAAAAGCACCCCAACGCTTTTTAGAAAAACGATTGTGAGCATTCGAACGTATTTATTATTAATGGGGAAGCACAGTGAAGGCCGAACAGAGTTTTTAAACGGAACGATTGAAAGCTCGCAAATACGCGCTTCGATGCCGGAGCAATTAAAGCGCGACTGGTTTTATCGAATCGCCTCTGATACAATGCATATCTACGTCGAAAGTTTTCTCAGTTGTTTGACAGCTTTTTGTCTGCTTCGTTTTACTTCGATTGAACCACCAGCTTGTTTCAGTATTGATGCTGGCGTCCGTTTAATCTGTCTTCGTTATCAGTGCTTCGTATAGTAGAACTTGATAGTGACATAACGAGCTTTTCTTTTTTTTAACGATGAGAGGAATCGAGCTTAACGACACCGTTCAATATTTTATGACGCGACTTATTTTATTGACGACCCTTTACTCATTTTTATCGAATCCACTTAAATCGATTTGAAAACAATCGTACTTTTTAAACAGTAATTCAAATACTTTTCTCTAATACAACATATAAACATTTCTAATATTGTTTAGGAATCCTTTACTAAATTTCACTGAATTTATTTAGATCGATCAGCACTGATCCTAGAAGCGATATCAAAATTTCATACCACTCAAACATTATAATATAAATGCTCTTCTCTAATACAACATATGAACATTCCAAAACGAAGTGATGCGACGGATACTGGCAGAGGAAGCTATTTATGGTATATTTCGAATTTAACCAGCTTGGCGTGGGTGGATCGCACTTCCGGCTAGTTAGCTGGCATGGCCTGTAAATCCATAAGCTTAATACGGAAATAAATCGCAAGTCCCGCGGCTGTTTATGGGGGAGGTGTGTGTTGTAGCTTAACGCTACGGCGACCATAGAGTTGTCGGGAAGGGATGAGGACGAACCACCGAGGAACTTTCGATAAAATCCCACGACTAAAACTTTCATGACGATAGACGGAGAAACTTCTCTCACCCACCCCCACCCCTTTTTCCTCACTCCACCATGCGGTCTCTTGCAGGAGCTTTTCCCTTCCCCCGCACTCCTTTTTTACGGCCACCGTGTAGGCAAAGCTCCGCTGGCATACTTGATGCCCTCGAGCTTATAAAAACTTTCCCCGTAATTGAGGGGGGATGAAAAAATTAAGTGCAAACTTCCCCCACCAAGCCACGTTACCAATGGCTGATTTCGACTATTCAATATGTGCTCCATGATGCGAATATGGAAATTGGCATCGCTTCCTCGTTCCTTGAATGATGGTTGAAGGAAAGATTGATTGCAATAGTTGATGGGGTAGAAGAGAACACGTTGGATGTCGACGTGATTTTAGTAGGGAGTGAATCGACTATGCATGATCTTTTAATGATCTGTGAGTGGAGGGAAACGTGATGAAGTTAATCGTTTGGAGTGCGATTATAATTATAATTTATAGTTAATTTTGGTATATCGAAACATCGTTTAATAAATATTTTACTTTTAAGACTCTCGCCTTCTTTCTCAACTCCAACATTGTTTTGTTGTATCATAGATTATAGTTAACAGATTAAATAAAATGTTCATGAAGGCAGGTGTTTTTGAGACCAACAACGATGTTTCGTAGAAGTTGCCGTATTAGAGACTAAAGACATTATTTACTTTGCTAGAAATTGTCAAGGAAGCTGCTAACAATGATAACGCACTGTCTCAAATAAATATGCTTTATCAGCGTGGGAATAAACGACGGTTGACCTGATTTAACCAGGAATATTGCATCAAACGCTAGTTTGCTTCCGTTACTTTATGGGAGAGGCGTTCGCTTCCTTGTCGTGTGGCATTTTTAGCTCATCGAAAATTTCGATGCGCTCACCAGGATGACTTTGTGCTGGTCGCTCGTTAGTAATGAAGTTAAGCCTCGCAATCTCGGTGCACGCAGGCATTATTAAACTACGGCATATTGCGTTCACGTGGCGGAAGACGCTTAGACATTTTCCTCGACACGTAAAACTTATGTATATACATACATATGTATACATGGAAAAGGGAATATGTAGTTGGTGCTGAAAATGTACGAGTTAGTAACCAACGGAAAGTTCTCTACTGTTGAAAAATTCTATAATAAATTCAGAGGTGGTTTGTTTTATTTGTTTCCTTTATCTCGGTTAATCCCAACTTGTTATTAATTACCAAAGTCTTTCTCCAAAGAGTAAGCATTATCTAAAATGTGTAAACTACAAATATTATACTAACAAGTTCGTGTGACTTTTATACAAGTTAAAGTTATGAACGATTTTCAAAAATCGTCGCATCACCTGTTTTTGACATTTGTGGTGGCGATTTCACACCTTTGCGCCTGCAATGCAAACTTCCACGGCTAATACGGCGAACTCCCAACGAGCTTTAATTACAAGGCCAAGAACGGAAATTCGTAGAGTTTGAATCGGCCGATAGCATGTTTAGCCACACTGTTTCACTCCACTTTCTCAACCCTCTCCGCACTCGCTCCTCGTCCTCCCCAACGAGCAATTTCCACAAATTGACTAATTTGCGCGTGACCCGTTTAATAAGCTCGCGACACTTCCTACCGATTGTAAATATTTCATGCTAGCATTGCACTCGATAACACAGCCAGATATTGAATTCGTATGTAGGCGAAACATCCAGTTTAATTGTCGGTGATTGGTCTCATGGAATCCTCATACGATGCATTAACACCCCGCAGTATCAATGCAACTGCTGGTTTGCTCTGATAATGTGGATGACCGTTTCCGGTATTGTCGGAGAAAGCAAATATTCGCTGTACTTTTGTTAGCTAATTACAATTAACTAGAGCGAGTCAGTGGTTAAACTGAAAATTTGCATTGTAGATGAAACTTGGACATTGTGGGAAACCAGAAATTGCAAATTGTTTGAATTATACATACTGATTACGGAGGAAAATCGAACAGTATTAGTTTATAATGTAACTGACAAATGAAATTCTTAAACAAATTCGAAAAGAATCGACACAAATCATGAATCACTAATTATTGAAATTATACATATTGACTCCTCGGAATAGCAAACATTTTATTTTATTTACTTAGAATACAAATGAAAAGTCGCACTTTCAAATAAATCCAAATAAAATCGAAGGAGCAGAGTGGTCGATGAGTGAAATGAAAAAGCGCGGCAAAGTTATGGCGTCGCTGGTTCGATCAGGTTGGGAAGAAGCTCGCTCAGGTATGCATTTCAATCTACCCAGCCTTTGTTGGCCTTTCGGAGGAGAGCTCGAAATGGTGTAAGTATCGCTTGGATTTCGATTCGCCCGAGATCCTCTTATTCCCCGTTGCCGATGGAACTCGACTGCGCTCGCTCCCTCCTATGTACACCGATATACACATACAGGCACAAACCAGAAAGAGGTCCAGAAAGAGAGAGAGAAGAACTCGAGAAGAATATAAATTCCGGCTACGCCGAACTCCCAGCGGTACAGGTGTTAAGGAATAATTTCACTGTTGGCCGAGTTCGCCCGTTATTCTCTGAAGCGCGAGTTGGCATTTCCCGGAAAATCATGTTCAACCGGGAGAAATTGCAAGCCACTTATTACGATCGACCCTTTGAGTAATATTCCACTCTCAACTCGCAACGATAATACTTTGCCGCGATTTTATTAATCCAACCCCGCGTTCTGCTACTTCTGTTCACATTTTCCATAAAGTTTGTCTTTCCTTATGTTTCACCGTCGAAAACCCCTTTCCACTCTGCTTTGAGAGAGAAACTCGCCGGGGACAATCACAGGCGTTTGTGGTTTTTACTTCGATTCAGAAGGATTTCATTTGAATCGAGAAATGTTTATTTGAAATTTAAAAAGGAATGAAAAGATGGGGGGCATGTTTGACGCTGGGAATTTCTGGTGAAGGAATTCGAATTATTAGAAATAAAAGTATTATATTTGTACTGCATTCTAAAAGGTTTTATTTGGATAATTTTTCAGGTAATATTGGTCGATTTGTGTTAATGCTAAAAATGTTTATATTACTGTATACGAGAACTACATTTCGTGAGAGTTAATGGAATGTGCAAGTAATAAAACAGGCTTGTAACAATACGCATTACATACAACTCTTATAATAAGCATTTTATGTGTAGCAAACATATGAAATTTATATATATCATTTTGTGAACTGCAACGGAACGTCGTTCTTTCCTTGTTGCAGGTGGGACGAGGAAAACATGTCATCAAGATGAATGCGCAAAACCATTTTACATGAAATCACCATCGGTACTAAAGAAGTGAGTAGATTTTCGCACATTGCTTTCATTTCGGAATGGCTGCAAATGGACCTGCCAGTACTCATCAGTTGCCATCGAGATAGCGAAAGCCATGCATGCCTTCCGTGGAAAATGCGTATGAAATAACAAGCTTCCGTTATATATTCCTGAGTACTCCACTCAAATGGATGGAGAGTAAAAAATTACGTTACGCTGTTCAAATATTTACCAAGATTTCCGGCGCGATAATCAACTAAAACATTAACGCTAATTCGCGCGCATATTCGCAGTACGACACCATATAAGCCAGCTAATTGAGTTGCTTAATTACACGAGAAACAAATGGTCGAATCTAAGTACGAATACTAGTTTACATATAAAGTAAAAAATGTCTCCATAAAACAACTTTTACAAGCACGAGTCATTTTCGTCGGGAAATGGCACAACAGTCGAAATCACATTAAAACTCCAACGATAAATTCCTAAACTAATAACTAAATTCTAAAGTCCACAATGAAACTATTCTTACTTAACACTAACGCTCAATAATTCCTTAAACAACACTATCAAAAAGAAATACTACCAATTCCACCGAATGACCATTAAACAGTATACAAAAATCTCAATCAAAGATATCGACCGATATTTCCAATACCCTGACAGAAGCAATAAATTCAAAGGAGCAACAATCGTAAGTCCCACTCAAGCTGGACACGTGGAAAACTAGATGACTGGGTGCGATATAAATTTCTCCATTCCAGTGGCGGTCGACCGATGAGCCAGAGTGCAAAAGGCGTGTGTGTGGGGGGCGGCGGAAAAGGGGGGTGGTGGTGGTGGAAAAGAGCTTCTGAAATCAGAACGCGTGTTATCGGCTTTAGGTGTGTGTGAGTTCGCATGTATGTGGCAGCAGCCATGGGCGTCCAAATGAAAATATGGCTTTCACACGTGACGACGGCTGGCTAAATCGGATCCTCTGTATATCGGTACAGCACACGAAAGGAGTGGTGGTGGTGGTAGTGGTGGTGGTGGTTGCGGCGGTGGTGCGAGGGGGAAAAGGAGGGGGTTTGTCGACATCGACATATGCTTCTCGGCATGTGTATGGTGTACTCGGATGTCCCCGTGCTAATCTAATCTATGTGTTTGCGTGGGATTACCGTCGCGTCTGCCCAGGCTCTACGCAAATTAGATTGGTATCCTTCTTCCCTCATCACCGGCCATCATCCACCGACAAACTTGTATCATCACCCCGGCTTTTATGCTAACCTTTCGCCCTACGACTACTATGCCTCGCAAGCATACGAAGTAACCAGTGTTTTCCTCTAGTTTGGAAGTTCTAGGTTAACACTGACCCTTTTTGTGTTTAGTGAGTTTTGCGAGGGTGTAATTTAATAAATCGGGAATTGAAATTTAGAATGATTCGTGTATGGTTTCTATGAAGTCTGTAGAGAGTTTGGATAGTTCAAGCTCATATTTCATTATGGTATCGATTGATATGAAAAATCGCTTTTGTTTTTTGAATCAAACAAAATGGAGAGAAACACGGTGAGGAATAATTACAGAGTCACATATTGATAGTATTAAACTTAGCTAATATAATAATATAAATAAAATAGTAATGATTAAAATTAGACTATTTTCCATCTTTTCGAATTTTTTCGCTGACACACCAAGGAAATGGAATCCGTTCGCGTTTGGTAGGATGATATGCTCGAATGCCGCATAAGCATAAAGTTCAAAACCGTAGCACTGCCACATCCTGGTACTGCTGCATACGAGAAAATACGATGCCCTTTTTAACTGCATCTGGTGGGCACCTCGATGGTGACTTCCCGAACTTCTCCCCAGAGATGACTTCTGCTTGCTGATCTGCCCGAGATTGTGCGGTTCCTAGCTCTTTGGAAGTTTCCGTTCACCGGGGAAACGCGCAGAGGAGCTTCTACCTTTTGCTCTTGGCTTTTTTCCTGGTTTTCGTGTTGGGTTCAGCCTCCGGTGGTAGCATCGTACGTTTAGTTCTGGACCGCGCGCGCGCGTGTCGCAGAGTCTGGGGAGAAGAGTCGCTGGATCTTGTCAGCGGCAGACACATGACCCGAAGGGTGAAATGTCCAGGACACCGAGCTTAATGAGTCTTCGTTCTTCTGTTGAAAGAATGCCAGCCATTTTCAACATCGCTCTCCATGCAAGCGCGTGTAGGCAAAACTCTGTTGAGAAATTAAAGTTCTCTAATTAGTTTAAAGTCGTATAAAACTTTGCAATTATTCTTTGGTCACCATAAACTTCTTCATTACCTGGATTGGAATCCTTTTTGCTTTCAGCCGTGATTTATGATTGAATTAAATCTCGTCACAGATTTTTATATACTTGAAGAATTTCGAAGCAGCTTTGGTGATTGTCTGTTTCCTCCTTTTTCTTTGTAGTCCAGGCATATCTTGGCGAGTATTTTCTGATGGGAATTTCCAACATGTACACTGGTAAATGTTCTACCGCGGAACATGTTCCAGATATGGTATATTATTCTCTTGGGTTGTTCGTTGGTTGGGGAACTTCGTAACAGTACATATACTGTTTTCGCTGTTCTTTTTACAATTTTCTTGAGTACAGTAATGGTAGTGCGCTAGTTTATCTATGACTTTATCTATTAACGTAATATCTATGTCTTTGGTGCGACTATAGTAAGTCATAAGACTTTCCAGTTCCTCTTTCGTTATTTCAGTACATTCTTCGATTACATGGCGTATTAATAAATCGCCTTCTCTTTTCTTCATAATCATTAACACGAACTTAAAACAATTACATTCTTCAGTGATTAACGCAGTAATTTACAGATCCTTAATCCTCTTCGTATTATCGCTTGATCATGTTCAATATGATTCCAATTACATAGATTTCCGCAGATTTTTACATATACTTTATTCACCCTTCTTTTTCAGCCACAAATTTCCTATAAAATAGTTCTTCGTCTCGTGTTCGGATTGTTGATTTATCCGTTATTTTGGATTCCCGGGGAAATGCAAATTTCGCCCTTTGGCGGAACTGCTCGGCCAATTCCGGGCCGAAAGGCCGAGGTCATTAAGTGCAACGAGATGGATCGGATGTCAAAAGGCCGGCAAAACACACTTCCTCCATAAATGTGCTTCCTTGCCGCGAAAGAGAGTATTGCATGTGAGCCAAGGACTACTTCGAGCAGAGAGACGCACTCAGAACTCAAATGTCAATCGTATGACGGTGATTTTCTTGATTAAAAGTAGCTTGGCGATATTATACAAGCGTAATATTATACGACAGCAATTTATTATATTAAATCGTGCGCCTGGTTGCCTGCTGCTGACAGTTTGCCACTTTATACATTACGAAAGCGTAATGCTGCTTCTCCGTTAACCGTGAAATTAAAAGAACACCTGATTTCCACGCTGCACACTATTTCTAAAGAGCAAGCGTGAAATGGACTCCGCTGTTGTGGCGCAATACGACTTTTCTATGCTGTAATGCACCGGTGTATAATGGAACTACTCATGTATAACTGGTATTCGGGCAATTGTAAATTCATTTTTGAAAAATAGAAAATTCTACTTGCAAGAAATATGTGTACATATTAATTCTGAGGTATCAGGTGATGAAGATAAATATGAGTTTATAATACCTTTGCGATAATTCATATATGAATCAATCGATCAATGAGAATCGAAGGACTTGATAAAATTAGATTTTCTTCATACTAACATCGACTAATCGACTCATATGTATCCACATCGCACTATTACAATCTTGCTCATTTTACTATATTAATTAATTATTATTAGCGATTCTCACGCTGAAGACGCGCAGCGTATCAAAGCACTCAGAACTTTTCCACGAGAACAGTCTTTCCAGCACGCGGAATTCTTGCCGGGAATCCGTGCCATTAATCCTCGTCGGCCTACATCTACACTGTAATCAGAAAGTGGCTACTTTGTCGACGTCGAGGACACCGGGGAGAAAAAAGGATCTCGGTATTTGGCCTGAGGGGTGAGAAAAGCGGTGAGCGCGCGCGCGATTGCAACTCTCATTCGCCGATTCAAATCACCGATCTCTTTTTCGCCTTCTTTCGAATAGCAGGACTCTTTTGGCTAGAAGGAAAGATGGCACAAAGGGAGATCGTTGAGTCCACTCGAATTCTCGGCGAATTTTCTTCCAACCAAGTGCGAAAGAGTTGGAGGCAAGCAAAAAGCGAGAGAGGGAGAAAGAAGGGGACAAGATTGGCGCGAGTTTTCCGAGCGAAATGAGCTTTCGTTTCAAGTTTTCTTTCGATCGGGAAACACATCAGGGATGCTGCAGACGGGCTAGGAGATATTATTGTTGGTGTAGAAGAGAGGAAGGGGTGAATTTCACCGATGCCAGTTAGCGCATCGCCATGAGAACGACGTCTCGCTCGATCTATCTGCCGCCGCACTTGCCGCCTATCTTTCTGTTAAGGTTCATCCACACTACACCGGAACTGTGTGAATTTTGCTGTTAATTCCAACTATTTATTTAGCAATCCTGTAACGATGCTTCAATATTACTCAATTGATTTACTAATTATTACAATCTGATAATATCGACTTCAAACTTGCTTGCTCAAGAATTAAGTTACTTTTACTATGAATTCAGACTATTTATTTAACAATCCTGTGATATCGCTGTGATACTCATCAATTTATCAATTGTTATAATTATTTCTGATAATGCTGAATTCACATTTACTGGAAATATTCTCGAGAATTTCCAGTTGATTCGTTCACGTTGCATAAGTAAACTTTGTCAAATAGCTAGTACAGTATTTCAATGCGATGGCGTCGATCTGGTCCGTGTAAGGTGAACTAACCTTTAAAGGGGCGGTGCGGGGTTGAAGGAGGGTGAGTAGAGATTCTTGTTCTCTATTGTGACGCCCGGGGGCGCCCGTCGAGCCGTCTCCCCACCGAGCGACCACTTCCAATTGTTATCCAGCTGGTATCGTGTTAGAGAGTCAACGCTCTCTCCTACCGACCCAGCCACCCTCCTTATTTTGTTTGCGGAAGGGTTATCACGCCACCTTTTTGTCCGGCGGGAGTCAAATAACAAGTAACAGACACCGAGAACAACTTGTTATCGTCGACTGTCCAAACAACCAATTGGTATCCTTTTGATTTATCGATGATGATATTTTAGTAAATCCTGACAAATATTTGTATGCTTGTATTGTTTCATCCATTTTTGTTCTTAGTAATTTTTTATATATCCTCAAACAATAATTAGAAACCTCAATAAAAAAAAGAATGTTCATATACTATCTCGATTATACATTTCTAATTCGTTCCTCTATTCCTCTATTTTCCCCACTAATAAAACTACATAACAACATAAATTCAACTATCACTTCTAATGAGACATCATTAAAACACGAGAATACTTTACATAACTCAAGCGGGTACGATTAACCCCGTCAGAAGTGACTGGATCGAGCAACAAAACGATTCTAGCACAATGGTAAAGCCAAACGATCCCGTTAACTTTCCGACATCCGACGCTCGGCCGGTTCTTCGGCTGCCAGTCAGTAAATTGGTTAGCTTATCCATGCGCCGACCGTATTTTGCCGGGCTTTCATGCGCCAAGCATAATACGTCGTCGTGTAGGCAACGAGGATGAAAAGACAAGAGAGAAGGAGAAGGGGAAAGAGAAGGAGTGCAAGGGAGATGGCAGAGGAGAGACACAATTGAAGCGTAGATCGAGTTTCCTAATGCGGAACACAGAAGAGACTAGTGTATGTCGGAGCGGCCGAATTGACACGCACAAAACCCATTTGCTACGGCGACCGACAAAACGTCACTGTTCTCGAGTAGCAACGAGGAAGAGCAAATACGTCTCCACGTATGTGTGGGTTCATACTTGTGAGGGTTGATTCAGTTGCCTTTGAAATAGAATCGAATATAGTCTGGTTTATATGGAATCATTATAAGTTATTCTAGTATTTTCTGAGCATTATGTAATAATATAATAATATGTTGTGTAATGTGTATAAGATAGTAGTATAATATTCTCTCCCGCAAGCTAATTTATAGTTATCGGGATGTTAAACAATGTCTGCATTAAAAAAAACTTATACATATTTGGAATGTACATATAAAATGACAATACATGAACTACTTTTTGTCTGATTTTATCTGCACCAATACTTTTTTGCAGCGATTTTATAATATAGTGTGTTTATTATACACGTTATACATAAATCAGACATGTCTATAACTTCATACGTGTCTGACAGAAAGCGATCTGTGAAAATGTCGGTTCAAAGACGAATGAATCACCTTGTACGTATGTTTTAGTGTATCGTGTGTATTCGGCGAAATTAAACCGTGGATCTATGGTGCACCATTATTCTCAGGAAACGACGGCCTCCACGAATGTATCGATTTCGAATACACAAGAGTTGGTAATACTCTCGTGCGAAATGTACTGCTGGAAAAACACGAGGGGCACAATTCTTTCGCTACTTTCCCGTTATATCCGGCGAACTTCGTAGAAATCTCGAATGAGTTTTGTGCATCTGGTTGTTATTGTATTCAAATTTGATTTGTAAAGATTCATAGAAACCAGTAAATTTAATTATTCCTTGTGTTATGAAATTTTGGCACAATGTAATTGCATAATATTCTAAGTAGTAAAACTGTCCGGGCATTTATGATAAATCTTTTCCTCGAAATCTTTATACTTTCAAAGCATACACCAACGCAACATCAATTTAGTAATCAAAAACAGAAGCATGACGGATACACCTCATCAAAAATGACAGCTTCCAAAAATACGAAGCACTTTTTTACGTGAAAGTAAAGTAACACGAAATGACTTCCCTCTCAATTTACCTCGCGTGTAACTAAGTGCACTTCAAAAACGATAGAAACCAGAAAACCAGGAAAGGTTGACCCTCCAACCCTAAAGGTGGTCATCGACCTTTTATACAGTGTCAAGAGACCTAGAGGAAGAAACCTAGAAAAGTTGTCGATGGGTTTCGAGGGAAACATCGACAAGAGAGTTCCTCGTAAAACGTCGAAGTTGCATTGGCAACGAGAGTTTGTTATGGTCGCGCGCGCATAATCAATTGAAATATCGTTTTCACGAGGAGTTCGAAGGTACAAAGTGGAGTTGGGTCTGGCGCGAAAATAGGTCGAATATTCTGTCTCCCAAACAAAGCGCGTCCTTTCTCCCTTCTCCTCGCGCTTCTTCCCCCTCTTCCACTACCTTCTGTTAGGTGGTGGAAGGGGAAGGGACGACGAGACAACGTCTAGTATTCACACGAAAATGACGATATGACCCTGGAACACGAACTCTCGAATGACACACATAGGTGAGATCGATCTGATGACTTCCTGGCTGGGCGTGGCCATAGAAATCAGGAACCAAAGAGTCTCCCTGTATCGGGTATCCCTCCGGCGTGTATCGGTTACACATCTGTTATCCCCAAAATATTTGGCGCGCCCGAGCTTTTCATCGGGAACAACCAATAACTATTGTTGGGACAAGTCTTGATCTCGAGCATTGTTTAGTGATACGAGTAACATATATTTGATATTAAAACTAAAAAGTTGAAAAGGATATCGAAAGCAATGGGAATAATAATGTTCAAGAAATTCAACATTTTCTGTCCGTGTAACGAAAAGGAAACAAGTGGTTTGTTATGGAAAATATACAGCAAAAAGAATATCTTTTTAAAAACTTGAGAATGATAAATTCTGAGTTTCAAGAGGTGAAATCTTTACCTAGTTTGTACGAATATCTACGTCAACGGTAACATTGGTAAACTTGTTTGTCAATTTGGAATTTAAGAAAGAATTCTCGGGGAGTAAAGTTTACTAGTATAATAGTTAGGATACTGAGATCGTATTATAAAAAAGAGTTCATTTTCGCCTTATATTCCACTCGTTAAACTAACTCCAAGTGCCAAGAATTCGCTAACTAGTCGAAAGAACGTTCCTTTGTGAAAGTTCCACTTGTTTCCTTCCTAAAACCCGGTTCCAACCTATTTAAGTTCGAATAATCGACGGGGCCAACGATGGTGACTGATCGAATTCAATTTAAGTTCTATTAAAGTTTAACGCAAAAGTACGTCAAGTGAGTCAGGAAGATTGACTCTTCGTCGGTGGACGTGGGCGGAAGAAGACAGGGTACGAGTTTCCAAAGTGGCAAATGGTTCTTTTCCCTTAAAAAAATACCTGCCACCATATCATTGCATGTATAATGCCAAAAAAACAGTTTTTACCCTTTTTTTTATATAGAACTTCTCGGTTTGAGTTTTGCTTTCATTGTTCGTTGCAACTGGGACATATTTTTTTCGCGCGCCGCGTGGGTGAACCCGGATGAAAACTATTGTTTCGCCGTGAGCCGAGGATTAAAAGCTGCATACGTGCTTCCTCAGCCATGCGCACTTGGTAAAATTGAGCTTTGTTGACTTTTGTAAAATTGAAGCTTGAAAATTTGCTTTACATGGTACACAATAAGGTCGGCAAAAAAGTTGTAGGCCTCAATTCTGAAATCATTACATAATCCCAATGGGTCTGTCAAACGATAAATGATCGACGTTCGAATGGAATGTGAAATTAGTAGAAAAATAGAAAGATCGTCATTGAACTCAAAAAAGAATGTAGATGTTAGTGCGCCATTAATTATTCGGTTTGCCATCAGAAACTTCTCCTCTCGTCTCGAAACTTCTTCTGGGCGTTTTAAGGAAACTTCGAGGGCCTCTCTTTCTCGCTCGTCCAGAGGGCGCGGACTTCGAAACTCGAATTATAAAGCAAACGAGTTATCGGCAAATTTTACCAGTTAAGTCGTCAGTAACATCGACTTTTGGGGGTCGGCAAAAGGTGCCGGAGCAATTTAGAAGTTACATCGCCAGTTGGGGAGAGGTTGCCGTCGGAGCTTAAACGAAAGTAGCATGGAGAGTGTGTAAAATCAATACCTCAAAGAAGTCAGGCGTGTTCTGGCAACGATTGGCTCAGCTTTGCCTTCTCCGAAACCCTCGATTTTTCCACGGACTTTCTGAACTATGAAATCTGCTGTTGACACCAGTTCCGATAAACTGAAAGTCCTTTGTCATACGACGCCCGCGTGAATATAGAATTGTAGTATTGTGACGTCGTCCCAACTACTGTGCAATATGGTAATTAAAAAAGTTTGAAGATAAACATTTTTAAATGAATCTAAAATGTTTATACTGAAAAGTTCGTAAATGAGACTCATCATTGAAGAAATAGAATTGGATAAACAAAGACATTGAACTTCGATAATTATACCCTGCTTTTCAACTAGATTGTCTTCTCTAATTAGCTCCAGGTAATAATTACAGAACTAGTGAGTGAAACTAGTAGGAATAATTACTAGTAAAACTGGCAACTCTAGTAATGATTGTGCACTAGTTATACTTTTCAGCACATGTCCCACGATCCTTGTTAATTTCAAACAAGGTTCCACATTTCCCCCACTGGCAATTCTGTCTCCGAAACAATTTAGCTGTGCAACTGCAGGAGGATGTCATGCATTGTAACGACATCATTAACATTATCTCGAAATGAAGAGAATCCTGTTTCAAATTCGGCAAATTAAATCACTATACCATTATCAATTCGACGCGCCGGGAGCGATAATGTGCCGCATATAGAATTATCACCTTTTAATTTTGGTCAGGAAAATACGATTTTATTAACGATCGTGAAACGCGCGCGCTCGTTCGATCCAGTTTTCCTGATGCAGGGTGGCGGTTTCTGCCGGTGGTGGTGGTGGTGGTAGCTGGGGTGGAAGCAGGGCGAGAGGAGTCTCGTTTTAATCCACGAATCATTACAGTTTACCTGGGTTTCGGCATCAATGGATCAAATATTGGCTTTCAATCACTTAATGAAATTATAATGCATTCGAGCGAGCTTTTCTCGGTTGCGCACAACCTATTTGCGGGAAGTAAATGAAACAGAGATCGCGCAAAGGTGCAATCGATCTGTCTCGACAATACTAAGTCGTTAATTACGATTAATCGAATCACCGATGCGTATCGTTGCTATAACGCGATGCCATTAATTCTCCAAATTTTCCACCCCACTTGCTTCAACACCAGTTTTATTTAGCCGAAACCGAGCGAGCGAGCGCGCGCGCGTCCCGGATTTTCGACGGTAATAATTCCCAGTCAACGGGAATTCGGTGGTTACCAACTCATTTCACGGCTTCCTCTATATTTCTCGGGCTGAAAAATTCCCCGGTATTGACAGTTTGACAGTTGATACTTTGACGCGTGCGGCTGGATGAGAAATTCTGCCGTTGAAATTAGATTTTGAAACTGGCAAAACTACGGAACATTCTTCTTTGACTTTTTATACGTCAAGTTTAATGAGATTGAAACTTTGGAGAATCAACTGTCTTATAAATTAGTACACCACTAACAAAACAAATGCCATTTAAATAACTTTTTAATAAAATTAATTTAAAGTAAAATCAAGAGGATAATTATCATACCAAACAAATAATTCAATAATTAGTAATTCTAAAAAAAAAATTAGTAAGGAACATCTATCAAAACAGAGAGAATTTGATGCTCTTAATTCAAACTTACTTATGTATTTCGCGGAGAAAAGAAATGATTGGCATAAGATCGCGTCGTTCGGCCAGTCAAAGCTGCGGGTGGGCATTGATAACAAAAGTGAATATAACTACACACGAAAGGGTAGCAGGTGAACGAACGAGTTAATGGAGTTTGATCGCTGATAGGATCGACCGCAAAGCCTCCAACGCTCCCGCTGATAACGTGCTCGCACTCCCCAAAAGCTGCCGCTGCCACATGTGCGCTCAGACACACATTACCGCAAAACACCTGTGTATGCGTGGGAGAATGGACACATACGTGTGGTCAATCGACACCGATAGATAGAAAAGCACACGCACATCGGGAACTAACAGTGGCGCAGTTCACACCCAGCAAAAATGTTAGTTTGACCCAGCGGACTTTTTCACCAAAGTATTTTCAACCGATGTTCGCTTGAAATTGTTTCAACATTTGCCTCACTGATTTTTGGTTAGTACAATATTTTTTTTTTTCGTTTCGTTTCGTTTCTAGCATCGCTTTGATGCAACGGTTGACGTATAACTGCGCAATCTGAATTCGACTTGAATAGTTGTCGGCATTATTTCGGTGGATTAGTTTCTTTCATTATGGCGGCGCAATGGAAATCGAAAATACGCTAGCGAGGGCAGATCCTATCAGTTTAATGAGCACTCGGCTGGGAATAAGCTCCTGCAATTATCTGGCTCGGCTGCTTCCGCGTCTCCAGTTTGCCTCGAAGTAATGGCCTGCTTCTGTCTTCGAATTCTGATAACCAAAGACTTCTGCTTATTCCGAAGGCACAGTTTTCTATCTGGTTTTAATTCTTTCGAGGTTCTATTGCGACTAAGACTGCGATAAAACGATGTTTTGTACTCTGATTTCGAACATTTTTATACTGCTTTTATAAAAGATAAGCAGGCAATTAGTTACTTCAAGATAGAAGTCAGGATTTATAATTAAAACTCACTCCAACTCAAATAAAAAAAATCTCGTTTTTCAATTCCAAACTATCGAATTCCAACTAAAACTTGCGCTTCTCCAAGGAAACCGGGTACCAATTAATTATTAGTGAAATGCGTTTGCGAGAGCTTGCCGAGGAAAGTGGGCTGACATTGTCGTGAGAAAATTAGCGTCTTTCATTCTCGTCCGTTCTCTCCTCTCTCTCTCCTTTTCCTTTCCGTCATGGAAGATTTGCTCTGTCGCTGGCGGCGAAATCGACGTTATCGAGTTATCGGGGCGATTAATCCATTTTCCACATTGTTTGCCTTGCAGCCGTCCTGAACTTCGTTATGTCCAACCTTTCAAGATTTAACGTTTCATTGTTCCGTTGTTGTAACTATCGAAAGACAGAAGAGAAAGAAAAGAAGGAATCTCCGATAGATTGGAATTGGGCGCGCTACGCTCCGATTAAGATGGATATCAAATGATCGCCGGATATGCGCGCTCGCTCGCTCACTACTACACTAGCACAGGACTGTAGATTGTTGGCAGTGCAACAATGTAATCTACCCTCAATCGATGATTCGCCACTATTTCGGGAACTGTGCGCCGTGTACGTGTGGTTCGCCTTTAAACGCGTTCTACACATCCATTAATCCTGTCGCTACTTCCGCCAGTTGCGCAACAGTCATGAATCCTAGTTCCCACTGTGCTCAGCACTGCGTGTTCCTACATTCACAGGAATTTTCTTGTTTGATTGTCATTGTGTAATGGAAAATTTCTTACTCCTTATTTGTTTCTACTAAATCGGTGGACAAAGGTTTTCAAAGGAATTCTTATTGGTTGAAAATATTGTTGGAATTCAAATTGTATTGCTTTTGTTTATCCGGAAATGGTTGAGCCAGTGGTTTATAGAGACGATATTTCTTTTTAACGCGTCTTCTTCAGAAAAATGTCTTTGTCGAGAAGGGTTAATGACATTTCTCGGCGGCGCACTGTACAGCGGGCTTATTGAGTTCTTTCCATTAGATGCAACATTTTGCCGACAGAGGCGCTGCGGGCGAAGGCCTCCCTATTATATATCTAATTTTGATGTTCTCAGGCCGACTCTGTCCGCGGGCTATTTCATTTAATGACTCCAGTAAATAAATAAGCAACATCTTCTCTTCCTTCCTCGATGATATTGTCAACCCCTTTTTGTGCTTGCGTGTTCGTCTGCGTGCTTTACCCTTCTTTTTACTTTGCTCGTGGCTCGCTTGACTAATACAAATACTGGTGATCTACGCTAAGGTCGTTTCACATTACACCGAACGTTAGCGTATCGGGTGAAATGAATTTTCTCATCAATCCACAGTGAGAAGCAATTTTTAAAACTATTTTTTACTTACCAATTACTCTCGTTTGTGGTAACAATTTCACAGTTGCGGAAAATTGCAGAAATGTCATAACGACATTTTCGCTGTCACACAAAAAATGGTACTAATATTTTAAGGTTATATTTTGCTGGTTCCGTATGTGATGCTAGCGTTCCGTGTAATGTGAATCAGCAGGCTTTAGCCGGTAAATGAAGGAAGGAGTTAATAGAGTTTGCCAGCGTCGACAGAATGGAGCGAAGGGTAACGTTACTGATATGAGCACCGAAATACAAGTGGTCTGGACACAGATAGCCTGCCAGCCATTCGCTATGCTTCCCTTTGCCACCTTTGTACCCTCACACAAGCCAACGTCAGTCAATCTATTGTCCTTTAGTTCTCCCGTTCCATCCCTTATGTTTCGACACAGGCTTCCTATTTCAGAGTGAAATGGGCGAATTTTCTAATTCGAACTTGAGAAAGCTACTCATTTGTTAATTACTTAATTTCTGTAAAAGTACGTTGGTTACTTTTACATTTTTGTGGATGCTGCAATATTTCTCTACATTAAGTTGTCACCAAAACTTGTGGCATCATGGACCAATAGAATAATCGTATTATATTTGCTTTGCAATTATAAGGTAATGCAATTGTCATGTGATATCGTTCTGCCGAAAATTAATGGTCCAATACAACAGTAATATCCAATTCGAATGAAATAAGAGTATCATTAACAATTGATACTTTCAAACCGCCTAGCATTAACCATGTTTGTCATTAAACTAATTCAATTATCACTGACTCATGAACAAACGACAATAAATACCAATGTTGCAACATCCCTTAAATATCCCACCATCTACAAAATGTATTTCAAATTGTCCCACAAACCATCACACCCGACGAAAGCTGACAGTCCTGGAAATATTCCCAAACACATGACCAATGTCCGCGACCGTTTCCGGTTAAATTCGCATTTTGCGCCAAGGAACTCCGAATTAATATTCGCCGCAGAAACACTCTGCACTGTCAGGTACAGTGCGTTTCAGCCTTAGGAAACACACAAGTGCATCGTTCCAAATTGCCCGAAAGCCACACAGATTTTAATCTCGCATATAGCAAATTTGAAATTTCAAGTCCGTGTTTTTCTGTTGTTTTTTTTACAAGTCATGAAATGTGAGAGGGCGCTGGAGTTCGTGTTTCCGCCGCAGTTTACCGGCTTTGTGGCGCTACGGCAATTAGTGTAACGCACGCGGCGCCGAGATTGCACTTGAATCGCGCTGTATGAAGGGTAATAGGCCGGGGAGAAAAGGGGGGGGGGGGGGTTGCATACTCTATCGGCGAGTGTAATAGGAGTAAGAGAGATCGGTGGGGTGCAACTAGAGCGAGGCAGATAGACTTAGTCATCGACCGCCCCACATATTACAGCCTCCCTTCGTTCTCCACCGCCCTTTCTCTCCCTCGCTCAGGCTCCTGCTCTATTTTGTCCTGGCGCCCTCACCTATTCTCCCAGAACCGCCGATTCGGTCCATGGTCAATTGACCATCCGGCATTCAAAGCCACGCACGTTCATGCTCCGTCAGGAGGGAGAGATAGATAAAGTTTCATGAAATGATCTCTGACACATGCGCTTTCGCTGTCCAATTGTCCTTTCAATTGTAATTCAAACAAAGATTGTATGTAATTGTGAATTATTCATTTCGATGATTATCTTTCGGTAACCTCTTTTGTAATTATACATTCTCTTAATTGTATGTTCATTAGAGAGAGTTTCATAATTAAATCATTTCCAGAGTGAACAATTGTCGGATTTAAAACTCGAACAGTAATGAATTGAATTTTCTGTATTTTTGGAATGTGTTTTGTACGTGTGCCATTGGCAAAACACGGGACTTCGAAAGAGACAATTTGTAGGAAACACGATATCCCGTTCAATTCCAGTAAAAGTGTCGGAGTAACTTTGTATATCGATATTCGAACATCGCGGGTGGATCGATTGGATTTGCAGGACGAGAAACGTGCCAAATTTTACAATTACAGTTCGGAAGTGTACGCGCAGCGTGCGCGCGGCTGCTGCTGCCACGAAATCGGGGAGAGCGAGGACAAAACTATCCGATATCTCTATTTAATTTCAATCAATCTGGCCGGCATTGTTACCGAGCACACGAAGGACAGTTAGACTGACAATCGCAGGAGATGAAAAGGACAGTAGTGCACTATACACTCGGATGAATATTTTACCGTTCACCGTTCGATGCGTCACGCGATAAGAAATCACCCATAATTGCATTATTAATACAATAAACCAAAGCCAATATGTAATTATATTGCAAACGCAAGGAATAGCTGATAATAAATTTGTAATCTCCGACTTTTTTTAAAAACATCGATTTTTCTCCATTCTTATTGATTAATACAATCATAAGGTATTAGCAGAATATACCTCACCATTCGATTCTTAAATCGGAAAGGAAGCTTTGTATCTACCAGTCTTAAAAGGCCTTTCAGAACTCTACAATAGAGATCTACGTGAGTTATTGAGAAATATGAACGGATTTGCTGTTCAGAAATTCTACACGGAGCATCTTTAATAACTTCGGGATAAAGCTTTGATTGTTTCGCGATAAAAAAAAATGCACAGATAAATGTCAATATATTGTCACTAGTTTTGATTTAGCATTATGTAAAAATTACTTATTTAATTTTCAATTTCCCCACATGTTGAATCGCCATTTGTACGAAAATTCCGTGAAATTCTGCAGTGTTTCATATCCCAAATAAATCCAAGTGAGAAGAACACGACGGCTCATTAGGACAACCAGCAGCACAATGGCGTACTGAAAAATAATAATTCTGTCGAACGTCATTAAGCGGAGCAAATACATTGTGCGCGGATCCCATGCGGTTCTCTTTTGCCAGCGAGCGGAGTAATTGCGGGCGCTGCTTAATAAATGTCGAAGCCACGCGTGTTTTTGCAGAGTGCAGGATGACAAAAAAAAGGAGGAAAAAAAATCGGAGAAAATTAATCACTCGCCGTCGCAATCGGTGTCGGCGCATAAGGGAAAATGAAGCTCGCACCGGTTACCGAGTGGTACAAAGAAAATTAAACGGCCCCGACGAACATCGCCTATCAAGAGGAATTCGCCGACGCGCACCTTCAATTATTTTTCAACGGAGAAATATGGAAAATTCTCGGTGAATTGAACGTTCGTAATATTGCGTTAATGAATGATTCTTTAGCGACTGCATATATTTCACGAGCGAATATTGCCAGTGAATGTCACATAGAATACGATTGGAAGTTATTTTGCGAGAACTGGATATTTCAGGAATAATTTAGTACGAGATACGAAGATTTGAAGCGAGAGAATTGGAAAATGAGAAACTCCGTGTAAAAATGAACACAAAAACATCAGAGAGAGAGAGAGAGGGAGAGAGTATTTATAATTTCATAACTAATAAACAATATCATTACACGCTTTTGCGCATGAAAAGCCTTTCCAATTTATATACTCTAACTAGAAAAAATCAAAGGAAATAAAAAAGTGTGATATTAATGTTACAATTGTGTAAATCGAGGGGAACCAAGAAATTTTCCAACTAAAATTACACTCCCAACGACGCGTCAATAAACGTGTCTTACAACTCTTCATAGTTCTGTCGAACAAATGTCACACACAAGTCGCGAAGAATTGAACACTTTACTTCGCACTCGATTTCAAGGAATCCTTCTGGCAAAGTGAAAGTCCATTGCGAAGAGTGCCACCTGTTCTCGCTGTGCTCGAAAGAGTGTTCGACGGTGCTGCTCGAGCGTAAAATTGCATTAAGAATTTGCCGCCGGCTTTTAAAGTGGCGGCCGCCGCCGCCGCCGCTCTTAAAACTTTTTCATCGCGACCTGATCCAATAACTCAATTACCGGTGAAATATATGCACGCTAATGCTTGGAATACAGTGCCTCTTTAGACGCGGAGTTACGTGTACTAAACAGCACGATTAATCTTCACTTGCAAGATTAACGACCTGCAATTTTTTTTACCCTGCACTTTTTAGCCTTCACTCTTTGAAATAGCGCGATTTAAACAAATCTTTAAAATGTTCACATTTCGATTATGAAACACATAAAATAGCAGGAAGGAATGAAGAAAATTCTAAAAACTGTCATTGGAAATATCTTTCAGAATATGTTTTATCGAAAGATAGCTTATTTTCCTTTATTTCCTTCCATCTGACTCGAAAGTTACCGAAACTCTGGCAGATATCTTTTTCCGAAGAATGACTCTCTCTCTAATGAATCTTTAATGAACATTCGAGGCCAGGGCGGCTGCCAAGGATATCGCGGGACTTTATTGAAGGAGTTTGCAAACTCCTTAAAATACGTCTCCGGGAGCGTTTGGGCGATAAGGGCGGCTGCTGGCCGGGAGGAAAGACGCCAGATAAGAGCGAGCAACAGTCGAGCGAAGGGTCTGATGTAAGGGAAATCTTCACGAAACAGTTCTAAAATCCGGCGACGTCTGCCGTGAAAAATGTACATACGATTTCCCTGCCAACTTGGTGATATGTAAAGTTTGACGACTCCGCAAACAGATTCGCAAGATCAGTGACTTTAAAGAAACACTCTCGGCAGAATATTTATTTTTTTTCCTTCAGAAAAATGGCGATTCCAGCTATCCCAACGTGTTACCAAAATATTATAACATTCCTTATTAAACGAATCAAATGAATCACCAACACATTCATTTCATCTTCAACGTTGGAAAGACTTTATTTCCTATGAAAATGTTGCACGGAAGAATATGGTGAGAAAAAGAGTTATCAAAAAAGTAGACGTTGATGAGATTCAACGATGGTGTTTCATAAAAGCTTTTGCTCTACGGCCTTGAAGAGAACCGGTAAACGTCGCATGCGTGAAACATCGGCTGAAGCAACCCCTTCCAACCCCTAAAACTCAACACCAAGCCTTTTACCAGGGGTGTGGTGGTAACGCAATATAATACGTAAAGACTCCTGCTAAACCACGAGATCAAGTGAGCTTTGTATCCTATTTTCAGGATCGCTCCCCATTTATCCTTGCTTCCTTCTAAGTGCGGCTAATGAAGGTTTCATTAGCGGCCGATTAGAGTTATCTACTCGCATCTTCCCTGCAGTCTCGGCGCCCCGCTGATAGAAGTTAACCGGGACAAATGGAAATGTCTAATTTTCTCGCAATGTCCAAAGTCAACTTTAAGAAACGTAGTAGTTTTCTAATTAGAAATTTTCCGTTCCAAATTGAATAAGAAAAGTTAAGTGATACAGACAAATGGGAAGGTTAAACTAGTTAATATTTAATACGAAACTCTGTAGTGATAACAAAGTTAGTTTTAGTAACTTTTTTTTTTAAAGTAATTGTAACTTCAGAGATTTTCCTATGAATAAAAAATTTAATTCGTTATTCAAAGCCCTGTAATATCACTCGCACGAGAATTCCAGTTTTGCGGATCGGCATTTTGAAACTAGGTCAATCGGACACTGTAAAATCGTTGACTGGGCAACTAGAAGTCCGAATTTCGCGAAGGTAGTGCCTCTCGACTGATCGCTGGGCGTTTATGAAAAATCGTGATGGGCGGAACGCGGTTAGGCTTCGAAAGGCGGGCGGCGGTGCACTCGAGAATTGGGAATGGCGAATCGAGGGAATTTCGGCCAAGTCCACGGACACATCCTCGAGTTTGTGGTCCGGTTACATCGGCTTTAAGTGGACGATCGATATCGCACCATAATATACGCGGTGGTAGAAGAAAAAAAGGACGCACGCAAGAGCGCAAAATGGGATGAAATAACAAAAAAAGGAAGAAAAAAGAAAGGACGTTCCTCCTCTCCGTCCATCCGCGACCACCATTCTAGAATAGGGCTCGTAAAAACTGGCGAGAAGAGCACTTGAAATCAAAGAGGGAATTTGTCATTCGCAGCATCTGCGAAAACGTGTCGCCCGCTCGTAAAAGCTATCCTCCACTCGAGTCTCTTCGTCCACCACCACTCCCTTCTTACTCGTGGCATTCGACGCTCCCGAATAATTAAAGCAATCAAGTTCTCTTTCCTCCCGGCTATCTAACGTCACAGTTATCTACCTTTTTCCCAGTACCAAGTGCCGGCAGCCGCGCGAAACGTTTTTCCAACGGTTTTCCTGCCGCTTAGTGCGATGCGACACCGGATGCTAAATGTCAGTGGTAAAAGATGTTATAAATGTGAGCAGGTTTATTAGAGGAAATAGAAATCTAACTAGTAAGTGTCAAGATTTCTCTTGTTTAGTGTGTTTTAGAATTTCTCCATTGGCCCACATTGGTTTAAATAGCTGAATAGTAATATCGATGGACGTATTGCACACTCGTGCTTCCGACTAAATCTGCACTGTTTGCAAGCTGTTTGCGCTCTGATCGCGTGACAATACGGAATGCACGATTGACTAGGCAAATACGCGTATAAACAGTTCCCTGAACCCGTAAATCGGCGTAGCCGTAGTTGAACAGTTGTGTAAGAACGAAGCTGCGCATTCGACACAATGTATCAATATTATAACATTCCTTATTAAACAAATGCAGTTATTAATGTTTACAAGTCATTATCGAACAACATACAATATTTCTCACAAAAAAAAAGATGCTAACAATACTTTACGGATTTCTAAAATTTTAAACAAGTAAAAAGAACTCGCATTCGTTACTTCACGTAAAATCAAACACTTAACCAACTTCCCTGTTGGAAACTTGCGGAAATTGCTCAGGTGTTTCATCGATAGTTTGCCAGGATATATCAGAGCTCGTATGTGCCAAAACGATTTGCGCCCGGTGTTGACAGTTTGGGTATCACGAGAGTAATTGATTTGGCGATTAAGAAGTCATCATAGTTGCGGTTGAACTGTGAAGGAGTGGCGCGCAACCTCCGAGTTGACTGAATGTTGCATGGGGGTTTTTGTGGGCCATTGAAAATTGAATGGGGCCGGAGTGAGTCCCTTTTCCACTTGATGTCTGCTCTCGAAGCCCACTGTAAAAGCTGATCCACCAGCTTTTGTTTGGCGCAGGTCGCCAGATTGATAGATTCCGGGCGGCGCCTCGTTAACCAATCGCGGCCAATCGATCATTTTCCCAGTGCAAAAGTGCAATCACCCAGAGGAATTGAAACACGTGTACACCCGCTGCTACCTTGCACGTTTCCGTTGCAAATGATGTCGATTTCAAAAAAGTCTTTGCCGCAATTTCATATAGAGTGTAAAAACTCAAATTTTGGTTTCGAATAGTTTTTGAAGTTGTATAGTTTTAGATTCTTTAGTTGCTTATTCAATGGTAAACACATTGATCAGAAAGTGGTGAGTAATGCTTACTTGATTAATTTCCAATCAAAACTGTTAATTGAAACGAACACTACTGTCTCGCGCATTGAACTCGAAATCATACTGGTTTTTACGAATACCTTGAAACTTTGTGCACTTAACCTCAAAATGATTTGTGGAGCGGACTGGAAAGCGACCGATGAATCTCACTCGTCACTGAATTCCTCGACCAAGTAAAATATCCAGGTATTTAATGTGCGCACATATTTGCGTTATCCGATGTAATAAGAAATATGACTGGCGGTAACTGGAGCGTGCAAAGATTTAATTTCCCTAGTAAATGAAATCCCTCTGACACGGTTACGCGTGTGCATGTCGAAAAATCGAGCGACCAAAATTCTGCTTCTGATATCCCTCAAAAAACAGATAGCCGAGCGTCCTTTGCTCGAGAATTCCACTGTTAATTCCACACTGTCGTATTAAAAAAAAAAGATCATCGGTCAACACAACCACAATTCGGAAAAGAGAACAAACTTTCACTTGTCACTTAAATTAGTGCTCCTTAAAGCATAAATACAAATACCACAAACAATGTAAAATCTTTTGCTGAACATACTTGTTTTTGCTTCAGTTTAAATTAACGTCACACGAAGGTTTGCATGACTGTCTTAAGATTTTCCGAAGCGAAACTTTTGTAACGCGCGAAACTTCCAGAGCAGCTGCACTGCGCCACGCTGCATTCTTGAAAGACTTGAAGTGTCCGATTGACAAAAAGAAAAAACGTAACTTTAAAAAGTTTCTTTAGAGCGAGATTTGAATAATGGTCGTATGATTGCGTGGATTCTAATATCGAATGATAATATAATTCATTGAAAATGGAAATTCAGTTACTCATTATCATAGACAAAGCCGATAATTAGAGAGTAGGGTTGATGTGTGATTCACAGTGATTGTAGTTACTATGGTCAAACAACTTATAGGACGATGCATGCTACAACAAGTACATGCTATTAATACGAAACATGTTCCGAAGCCTCGATAGATTGGAACCGCCTTTTGGCTATATGGTTAGCACACGTTGTACACATGTGCACAAAACAGGCTGCAGTGTATGGGCGCGTTTATCGATTCCATAATAAGGTAGCATGGGAAACCGGCAATTTCGTAAAGTCCTGTAAAGTATCACGTCGCCTAATCGCTCGTTCTACTTCGAAGGGAATTAGATTGCGCAAGCATAGTGTTAGATCCTTGCTGAACTAAAAAAAAAAAACCTATCCTCAGTTTTGTTTCCATTTAAATCCCATAGAAGTAAAAGCTAAATCCCTCAAAGCGCTGAATTTCAATTTTTTCTTTCATTTCGAATTGCACGAAACTTTAAAGTGCTTTTATAGAAACTGCTTTCTACTTTTCCATTTATAGTAACTGAATACGAAACCTTTTAAGCTGTTCTACAAGAACATATTGCTTTCTTTTGATTCACTCGTTTCGAATTTCAGAACAGTCTCTGCCATAACTAGAATTAAATTGAATTAATCGACTTTTTATTGCTCCTCGAATTTACAAAGCTGATTTTCTACATTAAAGAGGTCAATACACGAGCATTTTGTGGCTGATTCTCGACCATTCGGAAATATCGTCGGGATCTATTAAAGCCTTTTTCAGAGGCTGAGAGAGGAAAGGGTCATATAGGAAGGTTCGAGTGGACGGGAATATCGGAGGCAGCACACACACACACACACACACATACACACAGAGTTAGTCGAAACCGATTGAAAGGCGAGTCGAGTGGACGATCAAAGCGGAAGTATGCTCGACGGGATCGAAAGGAGCCGGAAGCCTTGCTGGAGGATGCTCCTGCGAGGCAGAAGATGAAAGCTCGGCTCTGTTCGGTTAATGAAATCTTGTAATACTCTCCTGTGGCGAGCAACATCCCCAAGAGTTCCTACCCCATAGCCAATGTAACCACCGAAATTCTTGGGATTACTCTGTAATCGACTTAGCTGGACCAATGGAAAATTTCTGCAACTTTCAAAAAAGAATGCAGAGGGTGCAGTTGGAAAAAATGTGCTAGGACAAAAACTAAAATAGAACATTGAAGTAAAATAATAATTCAATATGAAAGATGTTCGAAAGCAATTGAGAACTATATTAAAACTGGGAAATGTAATTTCCATGGCTAAAACTGATGAAACAAACAATTTCTAATTCTACTAACAATGTAACGCAAGAGAATTTTGTAAAATTCTACTCTACGCTATCTTAATACAAAATGACATTTGCTCTTCATTACACTAACGCAGCATCCACTCTATTACGTCCGACACGTTTTAATCCAGAAGGGCTCGAAACTCTCGACAGACTGTTCTTGCCGAAGTTCTGGCCGGCGCCGTCGGTCAATTAATCATACCTTAATCGCTTCCATGGCGTTATCGGCGGCGTGTAATTAACAGGCGAGACTGCTAGAGGAGCGGTTGAAAACAAGGGGGAGGTTCTAATATATTTATTGACTTTTTAGAATCAGTCATACTGTCATAAAGTTCGAAAAAAAAGGTAAGAAGCAACTGTATTCTAAAGGGCTAAACAATGATGGTGTTCCTTGAGCCACTGCTCGCTCCACTTGTCTTTCTATGCACATCGCGTCTTTGAACTTTCAAAGATGGACGGAAGTGAAATTGCGTTCGGAGAGCAGCTTCTTCTCTCTCTCTCTCTCAGAGAAATTTCCTTCCTTTTTCGTCAGTTGTTTTTTTTTTCCTTTCATCCTCCCGACTGCCGTAGCAACTGCACCATGAATGAATCTCGTTTCTAAGATGCTCCCGAAATTGCGCTGCTTGCGCTTTTAATCTAATTTTTATTTCTCGGAATTTTTTCGGCGATGTCGTCGAGTAAAGAATTGCTAACAATTTGGATTGCTTGTCCAGGGAGTTTTTAATATTGAAATGTTCTATTTAAATTCGTATCGAGTGGTTTATCGGAGTGGCAATTGAGAATTTCGAGAGAAGAACATCGACTTGTTACCGAATAAAACTAAAAAAAAATTATTGCCATCTAGTTTTCCCAGATGGAGCAAAGGTTGGTCAGCTTTGACAAAAACCCATCGGAATTCTTCTCCATTAGCCTAATTCGGCGAGTGTCTCCTTAATTGGCGAGTGCATTAGTCACAGGTCAGACGGGAATTTTAATAGAGGCCTGAATGAAAAAGAGAGGCCGTTACTTTCTATAATGAAGTGATAACAGGGGAATTAAAACATGTCTCTTCGTTCATTTCTCAGAATTTCTGGCCCAGGCATTTCTGGCTCTCGCTAAATGACTGAATGACTGAATATTTCTGACACACGTATTCGTCAGTGTGTACTGTCAGCTTAATGTCTGTCGACTGTTTATGGCAAAGGTCGAACGTGCACGTTACAATCATCGGCCATCGAAGCCACCCAACTGTCATCCTTCGGGATTACGTGTGCGCGCGTTTACCAGAGATTGCGTTCATCCACGACAAATATTTTGCTCGACAAGATGCACTTGGATGCTACCGAAGGTCGAAGAAAATATACTCAGCATCCTCGTATACGTGGAAAGCGAATATTGGAAAAATGAAGTGGCGTATATGCGAGGACCGTTCACACGAACGTTGATTACCTTGCACATATTTTACGAAATTTTTGAAAATTTCACAATAAACCTGACATAACACACTGTCAGCCAATATGTTGCGCGAACTGCCACCATAAACTGTATGGGGGATATAAATCTTTATGTGCAAGTTTTAAACTTTCAGAGAAGCACCTTTTGAACTTTACCTTCTACTAATTTGTTAACAGGCTTGTCGTTTGCTTTTCTCTAAACTTGCAATCTGCCAACAAAGCAATATTAAACAAGTCATTAATCTTTCGTGTTGTTTAAAGCTTTACTAATTTTTATATTTATCGGAGATGATCGAAGCTGGCTTCTGTTTATGACGCAACAAACAGGATGATTCATTGATTCATTAAAAATCTAAGCGTCGAATCTTCCCTCGTAAATACGAGCAGTAAAACAGAGGATATCGCTCGGATGTAAGAATCCGTGGCATTGAAAAAGTGGAGCGACAATTTATTGGACGCATTCTTTTTGCGATATTACCCGTCGGGGCGCGATCAATAAGAGTACTTTTATTTCATTCAATTCGTGGAGGGAATACTGCGCGACGTATCATTCGTACATTGTGGCATGGATCTGCTTTTCCGGCACGCCCGAGAGAGCAATGCTTCTTACTTACAAGAGAAACCATAGTTCGAGCTTATATAGTTTGCGCTCGCTCAGATTACTTGAGAGAATTCTACTCCTCCGAGACGTTCATTGAGAGTCTTCATTTAGAATTAAGTAAACTGTATTAAAGAAATGTTAGAACTAAATAGACGAAATTAAATCGACCTAATTTGTACGAATCTACAAGGTGCTTGACTTACTTTCAAAATTTTAATTTTAATTAGACACGAATATTACTCAATGCTGCTTTACATTTTATGCATTGCATATAATATTTAATAGATAGATTCAAATGGATGTGAAACGCCCTGTACAGGGTGACATTCTCTCAGTCCAATGTTCCGAATGTTCGGTGCTTCTGGAGAGGGAATTAGCCTGTACAAGCACTCCCTACTTCCAAAAACTCCACAACACTAATGAGCACCATGCGAATCCGAACTCCAAAAAAGCACGTAGGAAAAACTCATGACATGGTGAAAAAGTAGGGAAAAGTTCGAGGGCTCGTTTCAGCCGAGGCCCATAAATCGTTCGATAATACTCTCTCAGGCAGGATGGAGCGGTCATTTAGCAGGAGGCCGAGAGCTTTTCACCCTAGCGAACTATACCGGCAGTCATCTTGCCTGAATGATAAATACGTGTCCTTCCTCCTTTTTTTTCCATTTTCATTCTTTCATCATTTCATCAGAAATAAATCAGATTTTGCGTCCATTTTTTTTTGCTATTAGAACTTCAAGAAAATTTAAATTATCTTCTGAACTACATTTCAAATAAAACACTTGAAATAATAGGATGTTACTGGAAAAAAAAATTAAAAAATTATAAACGCTAAGTGTTAATGAACAAATGTTCATCATTCATTCATTGTTTCCATTGTTTGCTTTCAGGTGGTGCGGGTATCAGTGAGGGGTGCGTAAGGGTCTGAGGGAGAGGTTGGTCCGATCTATGGTGACCAATGGAAGCGTCCTGATGCAGGCCACCATACCTGCCGATCACCCGGCGTGGTGGTCGCCGGCCTGATTTTCCAAGACGATTTTCCACCCCCTCGCACAGGCACAGAGCAGCAGTGCGGTGGAAAGCGTCCACGCCGAACAATACAGCCACCTTCCGTCTCCTCCACCCCACGTGGCCGAACCATTACCTAATAAGGTGCATTGCAACTCCTTCACTCCGACCACCCCAATTTCATTTCGTTCGTCGACCAATCTATTTGTGGATAACTTCGACTTGCAATGGCTAAAGCCAATATCGGCAAACCGAGTATTTTTAGAATACATTTTCTTTCAAAAGAAAACTGTCTATTTTAAGGAAGAAAATATAGTTCTATTTAGAGAGGTTTTCTTTAAGAATATATTTTTTTAAACTTTGAGTATGCGAGTAATCTTTATCCATTGTATTGTCGGATATAGTATCTGCATTTTCTCGAGATCGATCTGTTTACCGAGCAGGTGGCTATGATAGCCCGCTCTGTTTTCTTGTCAGTTGATACTGAGACAGTTGCATATATCAAGAGATATTGTACCTATTAGATTATCTACTATATTCACTTTGAGAGCCTGCTCTGAATGTGAATAAAATTCTCGATAGAATTCTACAAGCAAAACTTATTCTTATCTGCTAAACAACATTGGCAGAAAGCAATCTCCATACTTTAATAATACTTAATAAAACATAAGTATTCAGTAAACTTGAATGAAAAATTATACTCAACCAACACTCATTAGCCGCTGTTATTTCGAAACAATATATACACTACTGTTGATTTAACAGCTTGTATAATTAGCAATTAATTCACGCGAAAATTGTAGAGAGTCTACGCGAGTACTACAGACTGGTCTGCCAGATTCCGGTGGAGGGAACCGAGGCAGTAAAACACGGAGGAAGAAAGTTATACTTCCAATAGAATTCTTCCGGGCTGAAAAGCCACAGTAGTATTTTACCGCGCTACTTCCAAACAGACCTGTTACTCGCCCGAATAAATTAGATTCCTTTATAATCAAAGTTCACGATGAGATAGCCGAGGGAAGGCGCTAGCACAGCTCAGCCGAGCCGCATTATTCTTTCTTCTTCTCTGTTTTCTCCGAACTTTCCAACGGTATACATTTTGAGGGGTATTCGCTTTCCAGCATTGTATGAATTTTCCAGGATGAAGAAGCATCTTCCGTCCCCATAACCGTAATAATTTCGAAGAGTCGTTGGTACGAGTCGACATCCGCCGTCGCTGTAATTCCATTCATTCAACGTCGCCGTCAGGTTGCGCTTCGGCCAAAAGACAAATGAGATTTTCGGTGCCTCCCGTAGTGTTTGCCGGTGTATCTGTAACTACTCTCTTCTCTACCGCGAATAGATACCACGCCTCCTACCCCGCAGACCGCCCCGAAATTCTTGGCAATTCACTGACATCCACCGTAGCATTCACATAGGGCCAAGCCTCGCACTGTTAGAACCGTTAGAAGCAGGAATTCACTAGTTATTCGGTTAGAAGTACAGTCAACAGAATCGAGAGTGTAACCGTAAACAGTGCTATACGTGATTCTTTAAATATATATTATCATCAAAAGTGAAGGTACTATCGTTTTATCAAAGCGACGTTTCATTCTATTCCACTTTTTGGGTGAGTACTTAGAAATAAGAAAAACTTAATACTTCAATCACAACTTCCATTTCTCTATTTAAATAATCAAGCAAATCACAATTCGACTTTTTAATCACGTGTCAAAACTATCGAATCATCTATAATTACCATACTAATTGGCAACAACAACGTTTCCATCAAAAACTGTCGCAGATCTCGCGTGTCGTCGTACCGCAGCGAACTTTCAAGGCTTCCAAATGCGGTGATAGAAAATCGTCGATACACAGAGGGGTTTTCCAATGCCGGATTCCCACCCGTGGCCGAGTTCCCATCAGTCGCATCAGTGTATCGTCATGAAGGCAAGCGAGCGTATACAGTGGTAGGAGAGTCCACCGCGCCGCGTACCGAGTTCGCATTAGCCTATTTACAGGAGATTAACATGCCGCCTACCGGAGGTAACGCGAACCATTTACTCGAGGATTATTACTCGGCCGAGTTACTCTCTGGCAAGCACAATTCGTAATATTCAAGATATCTCGAATTACTCGGTGGCGGTTCTTCTCGCGCACTGCTAAACAGATGCATGGATGCATGCACTCGTATTTCCCTTCCTCTTCTTCACCCTCTTGCAACCGCCGCGATTCATCTCATCCTCCACCCTCTGTTTATCTGTCTCGTGTTTCGCATATTATGCCGGCGCACGGCCGAGCACCACCACCACCACCGACGCCGCCGTCGCCGCCAATCTTAATTATTGTTCGTCGGCAAAACTAGGTCGGATTTCGAATCATGCCAGTTACTCATTAACTTCTACCGTCCTGGCATCTCCCCTCATTTTGAACGGATTGTGTGCCTCCTCCTCCTTCTGCACCCCTGCAAATAGAAGCCAGCAAAAGCCCCCTGTTTGTACGTCGAGGCTGCTGTATTCCCCGTGTCCGTTTCCATTTATCGTGGCTGCACCGCTTGTCACCGTCGGAAATTCACTTTTCACTCAATCCCACCGTTTATCTCCTGTGAATCGCTAAACCTCCCCCACCGCTCGCACCGCACCGCCCCTCCCTTTTCATAGCCGTGAAATATCGGCTGCGCTTGCTGGAAAACCGACGTATTAAAATGCAATAGGATCGACACGTGCGTTTATACACGCGAGTCATGGACATTTTTGTTAGTGAATCGACTGCTGTTTTTTTGTTTTTTTAGTGGTTTAATGGTGGAAACGTGAGAGTTAACGATTTCGAGCCGGAAGTGATAATGAATGATTCGCTGCTGGGTGTAGTTGCTCGTGAATGTTTAATTTTTTGTTTGTGGATTGATTTGTTAATTGTGTTAGATTGTAGGAGGATTTTTTAATATTGTATTGTTGGGATTAAAGAAAGGTAAAATCCAGGTAAAGGAAAAAGAAAGGTAAAATTCAGGGGATTGATCGGAAGTATGATTTGAGATACGAAAATGTGTTATCAGTTCAACTGACAAGCGAAAACGGAGAAAAGTATATTGGCCGCATCAACGATGCTAAATCGAAGACTTCAAAATCAGATGCAAGTCTGCATTATCTACGGTTATATAAATGTTACTGTCTAAAAGACAGAACTCATTTCTCTGCGAAATAGAATCGAAACAGCCAAGAACATAAAAGTACTTCACAAAGATATTGGGAAGCTCTGATATCTGACACATGCATTATTCCGAATTCTTTAAAGTCTTTCCAATTCTTTTTCCAATGTATTCTAAACTACAATACCTGCTCTTACCAATTGAAAAGTAAATTGAAAATCAAACAACTTAAATAATACTCGAAATAATAATTAAGGACCTTCTAATCCTTTCTCAAATGAATTTCTCAAAATGCAAGAAATACAATTCCTAAATATATTAAAAATGAAACAACTTAGAAACGCTTGACAAAACAATTAAAAAATTTGTACCTGATGTATGTGTGCAGAGCTGGAGAAGCGGCCGCAGCCGCCGCCGCCTCGGAGCTCTGAGGAGCTGGAGGATCTGCAGAAGTTGTTGCACTTCCCTGAGGAGGTGGCACTCAGGTTGACGGAGAGCGAGTACCAGCTGTTCTACACGGTATCACCTGAGGAGTACCTGAGGCACGTGGCACAGGATCAAAGCACTTCGCAAAAATCATCTGCCAGGCCATCGACCTCCAATCGGTACCCAACCGCACCAACCACAGCCAACAGCTCCACCCAAACCGAGGAGGAGTCCAATTGGCCCGTAGCTTCCTTATCCACTTCGGTACAGACTCTCATCAATCGGTTCAACGAGGTACACCCCATCAAAATACTCTTCGCACTGCCAATCTCACTCGAACACCAAGTAAACTCACTCCCCCCTACCACCGCCACTCAATTTGCCACTTTACCACTTTGCCACTTTGCTTGTAACCGATTGGAAGTCCGAAATGTTCCTAATTGACGAAGCTTGACTAGTTACATGAATAATAGTAATTGGAAATAACTAAAATGGTGAATGGATGATTTTTAAAGAGGGTTATAGGACGGTATGTTGATGAATAGATTAAGTTTCGGTGAGAAAGCAGATATATAAATTAAATAATAATTATCACAGAGTGCTTTGACGAAATATGTTTTAGAGAATGATTCTCATTAGTTTTCTTAGGGACATACATACTGTGTTTGGTTTTAAAATAATCAGTTTTAAATGTAAGAATATACTAAATATGGTGCAAAGAATAATTTCATATTTTCAGATATATTTAATTTAAATATTGTGTTACTGATATAAAGTGATATTATACTCGAATTCTAAGTATATCACTGGTATAAGTAAGCCGATTACCCGGCATTAGTTTCCTCCAACAAAAATCCAGGGATTTAAGGCTGCGTGCATTACCCGCATTCAGTTTGCCGCGCCGCACGAGGCACGAGCGCACAGAGGCAGAAGTGTGATGACAAAAACGCGCTTAAGGTAAAAGCCCGAGCCATTTTCCTCGCAATACACAAAACAAAAAAAAAAAGCTCGAGAGACCCATTTTCGCATCCTCGTGCGAATTTAGCCCTCGCAATTTGCTCAAAAGGCGATAAAAGAGAAACCAACACTACCAAGCAGAATAAGTCGTTCATGAAAACGAGATATCGAAACTCTGAAAACAGAAAATAAATCCTTCACCAACACTAAATATCGAAACTTCGGTAACAGAAATTCAAAGGTGGTGCTGCTGTCGCTTGCATTTGGCGAAGGCGTCACAACCGCTTCTCTCTTCTATCCTCCCACTGTTATTCTCGCCAAACGATCCCTCGTCGGCGAATTTTAATGAGGCGTATCTACTTTTGGCAGCAGCGATGTCTCACTGCGACAGAGAGAAGCCGCTTGGATGGTGCGATAAAGAGAAAAGGAGAGAGAGTGAGAGAGAGAAAGAGAAAGGGGGAGGTTTTTAGTCGTGCAATACTTTCACCCCAGTGACCTACACACACAAAATGCTGGCTGGTTCTGCTTGCTCCACAGGTATTGCCGACAGTCTCCCCCATTACTTAACGCCACCTCCCTTTCTCTCTCATTTTCAACATTCTCACTTTCTCTCTCTCTTTTCATCCCCTGGTTTCTGTTCTTGCCAGTAAAGGCGAGCGCGAGCGCGCGCGCGCCTCGGGCAAGGTTGAAAGCTCCGCTACAAGAAACGAAACTTCCTTTTCTCTCGCTCGCAATTCCTCGAAAGTTTCTCTGCAGATAAAGCGGTGCTCCCGCGCCATTTTTCTCTGTTTCCACGGGAAACGGAAGAGAGATACAGGAAGAGAGAAAGAGAGAGAGAGAGAAGGAGAGCCTGTCGAGGAAAGCGAGCTCGAAAACTCTATCGACTGACCTACTCCGCGATTCCGATTTTCCCCACATCCCGCTGGACCACTAAAGAGAAAGAGAGAGAGAGAGAGAGAAACAGAGGGAAAGAGAGGAACTTTACCGCAGCTTCGGATTCCTAGCAAAAAATATTCCAAGCCAAGCGCGCGCGCGAGTGAGCCTGTTTTCGAGAATATCTTGACACCATCTCAACAGGAAAATCCGACTCCCGTGACGCAGAACGTTAGAGCGCGCGCACACTCTCACACACACACACATACACACAGAGACAAAAAAAAAGTGGAGCCCAGCATTACTGAGCGCGCGCGCTATTTCTGGCGGAGCGTGTTATCAAGCGAGAGGAACCTGGCTCACGTAGCACCTTGACACCATGTACTCCCCTGAATAAATCTGGCCATTTATCAAGCGTCCAACACAACTCTCCTTCTTGAGGAATCATCCAGTTGCGGTCTGGCGCAATCTGTGAATATAGTCTGGACTAGATTGGGTACCGTGTATACAGACACTTTTTTTGGGGGGAAGACCGAAGAGAAATGAGAATTTGAAAATGGCATTTGAAAATACAGAAACTTAAGAGTGATGGGGGAAGTAAGGATTATATGTTGAATCAGTCTGGTATTAGATAATATACACGAGATTCATAATAATAATAATAAGATTGTTCGTAAGGAATTATTTTAATTGGATTCGTATTAAGCATTTAAAGTTTTTGGCAAGTCATTTAGAACGGAAATGTTTGGACTGTTGTATCGTCAATTATGAGTTATTAATACGAACATTTGGGAGATTTACTCGAAATAGAACTGAGGAGTATTTGTATATCTGAATATTAGAATTAGAGAAGCCAAAGTTTTAGAGGGAGTATCGCAAAAATTACAATCTTTTATTGGACACAGTAGTCAGTCCTTGATTGCATGGAATACATAGAGGGGATTGCGTCCGAGGCAAGCAATAGTCAAACACTCTGACAATTTCACGGTTCGCATGTGCAAAGGGACTTTTTGTTGAAGCGAACTTTCATTATTTCTTTGTAGAGCAAGCGACAAACGGTTGACCCGCTTTTTCAAGGATAGTCAGCAAAAGCAGGCCAGGTGATTTTCCACTGATCCGACAGCTTGCGAGCCAATGAAACTATCATTAGTGTCATTACGAACGACGCGCACCTTTAAACAAACCTAGATTGGTTTTAGTTAAATATCACCAACAATATACACAAACCAACACGATGGTTTCCCATAAGAAGGAAAAAGGAAAATGAACGAAGAAAATGCTGCCAATTGCATTCCTAGAAATCGGAAGATTTCCAAGGAAGAGGAATGCGTCGGTGCACCCGATTTATCTCGGTCAATCAATCGATCAATCGGCTAGTAAGAGTACACACACGCGTTGGACAGAAGCGCGCGTTTGATTGTGAAACCGATAAGAATCGAATGGAGGAGGATAAACGCTCGAAGGGCGAGCTTGGAATATTGAAGAACAAACGTGCACACATGCTTCTTCCATGCAGTGATTGCACCAACGAGATCTCTCTCCATCTCTCCATTTCCCTCCCCACTTTCGGAAGAGCACCGTAAACTCCGTCAATAATTCCGAGCACCATTGGGAACCTCTCCCGAAGGTATTCTCTCCTCCCTCCACGTAAGCTCATACCACGTGGAAAATGCACTGGAGAATTTCCTGAATTGAATCCTTCCAACGAAACAACGCAATCCGAAAAATCACGCCCGCACAATATTAGTGCGGAACAGTGGAACTTATTATATATAAGAATTTAAATATTTTAATCAGACTTATCATATACTTTGTTCGTGCAAAGCATAAAGATGAAATTCTGAATTCGAATGATTTTTAATTATCCTCTATTTTCATCAAATATTTAGTATATTCGTCACATTTCTGCCAAAGTGAAGTAACACTTTAAAAACCTAACATGCCTGAGAACATTTTCAATCCAATTAATTAACTTCTGCCAATCGACCACCATTTTTCTGCCAGGCCACACTTACACGAAGGACTTCCACGCAAGTTCAAGCGCACTCACGTACTTGAATTAAAATTAGTCAGCATTAAATTCCAAGAGAGTAAAAGTTGCACTCGTGGAGGCGGCGCTCAAGCCATCTTGTGTTTCTGTGATGTTAATTAGGTGAGCTCATGGGTGACCCACGCGATAACGAGCGGCTCTACGGTGGAGGAAAGACAGGCGGTGCTATCCTGTATCCTACGAGTGGCTCAGACCTGCTGGAACACCGGCAACTTTAATTCGGCCATGGAAATTATCGCCGGTCTCAAGTAAGGATTCTCTTACTATTCTTATCGCTTTTGTACTTTCCCCTTCCATTCCCTTCTTGTCCCTAACCATTTCTCTTTCTCTTTCCCAACTCGACTTGGCACTGCCAGGTTTTCTCAGTGTGTCTTACACAAGTGACTACAAGCGTGCGCCAAGTGAACGACAAAGCACTTCCAGTGAAGCTCCAGTTAAGGAACTCTCCTTAACTTCTTGTGTGTTCCCCAACCCCTTGCTTCAAGCGCTTCATTACAATTTCCTATTTCTTCTTAACGCACCAGAGACTTTGGCTTTGCTTTTTATATCGTTTCGCGTAGTTGATTCGAAAGTGAAACTTGTTACTTTATCGTTGTGGGTCGTTGTGAAAATCTTACGAATTGTTTTTAGGATTTTATCACTTTATATGCTGAATCGTTTTTTGTATTAAAAGACTAAATATATTTGAATTATTACAAGCTGTGAATAACATATAATGTTTGCCAAATGCTGATTTTTTTATTGTATAAATTTTTAAACATTTAATCTTACTGACATTTTCATATTTGGAACTAGCTTATTTATAGATAGTTATTAATCTGCGGAGTTTATTTTGAAGATATGCGAAAGCAAGACGAATTTCAGAGTCAATACGAGGAAAGGCAGAGATAGCTAAGCGCGCGTTCGCGAAGCGCCTCAATCAGACGTCAAGAATCGCATGTAATAAGACACCCCGCACTGAGAGGCACACGTCGAGCCTGGTTTGCTACGATCCTCGCTCTGAGATTAGGTTGTTGCCCGTATAATTAAGTTAATTGCCTCCCTAGCTGAATACAAAATTACCAAAGGCGAATGCATGCGAGCGTGCGCCGCTGCCTCAGCGACAATTAATTACGTAATGCTCGTCTCTGATTAAGTAATTGTAGGTTTGCTATGGAATTAAATAGGATCTTGCAATCCGATATTCTCTATTTACCTATCAAAATGTGGATCTTCCACCGAAAATCATATTGGAATGAACAATATCGTAAGTTACCAGGTTTCACAATGATTTATGCAAAAGAAAGCATAAGTTCTAACTTTGTACATTTTATAATTATTCAGAACTACCAATTAATAAGTTCAATTCAATAATTACTTAATCAATCGTTATTTGCCTCTCGAACTCTAATTACAAGTGCAAACAGCCAGAGTTTTAAGTTAAGGTTCAAACTAGGTTTCAGCTTTAAACTAAAACTGGAATTAACCTAAAACAAACTTTTAACATCTACTAATTATTCAAGTGCTCACTTCGTAAGGTTGCGGCCCACGTAAGCAAATTACTATTTAATTAAAAATAAGCCAATACGGATGCTTAATTCTCAAAATCGAGATTCAACAAGAAACTTAGAACCATTAATCCAAAGCTCATTTAATTAGTAATCCATGCATAAAAAAGCCATTACAAGGGACTTAAAAGCCACATATATTCATACCAGGCGAGCATAATCATTCGAGTCAATAATCTTAATAATAAATGTACCATTAAAATTGGCAACGACCTATTTCCAAAGAGGTTCACGAAATCTCGCGAGCCATTTGGCGAAAGGTCGCTCTCAGAGCAAAAAGCCTGGTAGTAACCGCGGAGTGTAAAATTAGTCGGAGCTAGAAACAGCCTTGGTTGGGAAGTTAGATCCGAATGTAAGGGGGTGTCGGTCTAATTAGTTTAATCTTTAACTATCCTCAAGGAAGTGTGGGGACGTACTTACAAGGAATTGGGGGCGAAACTCTGGCAGTTGCGATCGATATGAAAGCTTCGATTCGAAGCACAAGGGTTGCGCGCACTCGACGTGTTTGTCTCGGAATCGCAGTGGAATCGTCATTGCGGCCAAATGAGCAATTGCTCAACGAGTTCTCACCCTCCCCGCTCCGTTCACTCCCACGCAACCATTTGTCGAACAGCTGCTTCCCTTATATTCACTGATCGCGCATTGGTCTGTCTGTCATGTATAATTGAATATCCTTGAAGACTCGCAATTATTTAGTTCGTGTCAGGTACGTATTTCCTGTCCTTCATCTAATTCCCTTCGAAGTATCATTGAAGGCTTATATTCTGCCATAAATCGCTGTGTTCATTCTGAATTCATCACTGAAGGTATGCTTTGACACAATGGGTGGATATAATTGTTTCTGTAATTTGTATTTTAATGCTAATGACTTTGAACGTTGCTTTGTTGATTACTGAATAATTTAGATGTGTTTCATATTCACGTTCTTGAATATCCCAGAATAGTAAACCAATGGTTAACTAAAGTAATATTCCGAATTTTGTAATTCTTGTATAATTAAACTTCTCGAAACTACTCGGAAGAACTGAATTTCTTTTACTGTCGAATCTCGGAATAAGATTCGTTTGGAATTTCCAGACGAAACGACTGTTACAAATGACAAAAACGTCAAACGACAAAAGACGACGGCACATTGCCATAAGCGGAGAGGGCGCGTTTCCAAAATATCGAAGATTGAACGGAGGGATCTGCCGGTGGCGTAAGCGGGATATGCTGGTGCATTCATCAATTTCGAACCGACGATAAATCACATTGTCGGGATTCGGAGGAGTCGCGTTCAGCCCGTCGGTTCTCAGTGCACTAAACTATGCGTAATTATGCGCGCGGCTTTAATCCTGCCAGCAGGCAAAGTCGAACGCTAATGGAGAGAGAAAGAGAGAGAGAGAGAGAGAACAACGGACGGAATTATTTCCCGCCGAGATAACTTCCTATGGAAATTGAATGACATTTTACGCGCCGGAGAATTATCTCGAGAAGGCTGCCGTATTAAAATAACGAACCGCATATTTCATCCGCGAAGACAGATACTTAGTTACTGATAATCTGGATTTACAATTTTCTTGCCTCTTTTCGTTAAGCTTCATTTCTATGAGTTCATTTTTTAAAGATTTTTTGTGATATTGGTAAGTCATATAATCCTTTGGAAATGATTAAATATAAAGAGTAGTAATCACCGATGATATTAAACTTACGAATATACTGATTTACTTGTAAATATTACAGTTCACGTTTCAGTTATTTTAGTCTTATAAGATGTCAGGTATGATTGGTCTCTAGAATCATTTAAGGGTTCAATTAAACTAGAAGATAAGTATGCTCGATGATTCCTAGATAGAGTAGGTCGTAGGACAAATGGGGCTGGAAGGGTAAAGCTCGGTGCACTCGGTCACTGGGTCAGAGTCGATAAGTGTTGATCATTGGATTCCCGAGGCGAAGTGAATCAAGTGGCACACAAGGATACCTCTTGGATTTAACGAGATAGTCCTAAGTATTAATTCAAGATTCCAACGTATACTCACTTTATAAAGTATTCTTTAAATCCTCAATAATTATGGCTGACTCATGGATTATTCGAGGATACTCTTTCAATCTCTTTCTAAGATGCAAGTTTATTTAAAGTTCGACGTATACGATTCCAACGATAACTCATAGATTATTTATAATTTCCAATCAATATTTCGATGAGTATTTAACTGTGTATCTATTTTCAAATTCCTTGATAATTATAATTCACTCATAGCTCATTCTAGGGTATTATTTCCCACTATTTCAATCTATCGATACCTCACGGTATCATTGATCAGGAAAATAGTTCTAAATCCCCAGCAAAGTTCCACTCACTACACAATTAATTTTCAAATTCCTCAATAATTACAGTTAACTCATAGTACATTCCAGGGGTATTGTTTCCCACGAAGTTCAGTGCACACGTAGTGTAACGTGACCGCAGAGATTGAGCGTTGTAAAGATTAAGCAGTAAGGAGAATCGAAAAGGGTGGGCAAGTGAAGGCAGCTAAAGGGTGGAAACCGCACTCGGGCAGGCTTTCAGTCACCCCGGACAGAGAGACGTCGAGAAAAATCGATTATCCCTTTGCAAAGTGCCTTATCGGGAAGCCATTAATGTAATTGACCGACGACACGTAACTGTCGCAGTTCGTCTTTCCGCACGCCATGTAACTCGCGCAACGAAATTTTCGACTGCTCGAAACTTAAACAAAGGGAAGGGTGGGTTTTATCCCCCAGAGGCCGCCAGCAGCCTCTTTCTACCACCGACGTGTGGACTTTCTCTTCACGGTGGCTGCCAAGTGTGGCCGGCCATGGTGTAATTAAGAGAACACATTCACTTAGCTCGAACTTGCCGAGCTCCAAGGAATTCCACTCGCAATTGTCATAACTCGGAAAGATCTCCCTCACCGAAATTTCTTGGGATAGTATTGCTATCCTGTCCTATTATCGTTAAGCTTACAAATGTAATGTCTTAAAGATATTGAAGCCTGCGAAATGAGAGATCTTATAAATCGAAGTTTCAATTCATCTGAGACTTCAAAAAGGAATAAGATGTACTTATTTCTGTATGAATAATCTAGGAAGAATTAGATTGTTTTAAATTAGGTATTCTTATAATATTATAAGATTTGGCAAAAGCTTATAGTTTCGTAAAACTTATTTGTGAAAACTTCTTGGGATTTTCTATGATGTGACCAACAGCTATACTATTAATACAATAGTTGCACTATCGTTTACTTTGATTGTCAATCTTTCTACGACTTTACATGAATAAAGCCATAGAAAAATTGAACAATCCAAAGATTTCTAGGAACTTCTTATGCAATCAATAGTTGTTCTATTGATTACAGTTGTCACAAAACTTTCTACGACTTTACAAGAATAAAGTCGTAGAAAATTTGAGATAACCGAAGATTCCTGGGAACATCCATGATGTAAAAGAACAGTTACACTATTAATATAATAGTTGGACTATTGATTACATTCATTACAAAACTTTCTACCACTTTACGAGTGTAAAGTCATAGAAAGTTTTCGAGATCCCTCCGAAGTACTGAAAAATCCAGAATACCAATCGCAAATGGAAGTGGCACTTCATTGTAGCCTGCTAAGTTTGCTTTATATGAAGTCTGACTTTGAAGAATTTAATCCTTCGTAAATTATTCAAAGAGCTCGCCATGTAAAGGATCGTTTGCAGAAACAAAGTCATTTTTCACAGTTGCACGCACAAGGATTAAAAGCAGCATCCTCTTTGGGACGACTGTTGGCTCGCCGGAAGTCGACATTCACCATAAACCTTTACGAGTCCCTGCAATTTCCTTGTGCAAAGTGCAACCGGTGCACTTTCTCTTTCTCTTTTTTGCTAGCTGACATTTCTTTATATCGAGGAAGAGTACGGTGAATTTCCTTGCTGAAAGGTGTCCCTTCCGACGCAACCAACCAGTGACGAGAATCTGGCGAGGCTTTGTTCTCGTCATTTTAACGTAATTTTCAAGAATAAAGAAAATCTCGGAAGTCCGCGCACCAGAAACCAGCTAAGGTTTCACGCTGATTAAAAATTGAACTGTAATTATACTGACATGAAAGACGATTATTCTGAAATAGTTGCCTTTGAAAATTAAAACTTCATTTATAAATGGCTCAATTTATATATAAAAAAAAAACGCTCGTTTGAATTTGTAACGAGCGTATGTTATAAAATTACGTTTTAACGTAAAAGCTCAGCTTTTTCAATCATTTACAATCTACAGTACTCCACATTATTAATGCTTCGTGTTCAAATATACGATCCTGCAACCCAAATTTAAATTTGCGTACATTCCGTTAGCCAGCATCCTTAAAACTTCGTTTTTAATTAAAATAAGGTCAAAATAAATACAATTCCAGGAAAGTTGCTCAATATTACATTTAACGTAATACATTCGACCGAATTTAGATTCCGGCGGCCAAGTATTACATAACTAATTTCCACGCGGACGAATCGATTGTAACGCGAACACTCGTTGACCCGAAAACAAAATCAGAACTGCGCGTTTCTCCATCAGCGTAATTCCGCGTCATTATTAGAAACCGTCCAGTGGGTTTTTACGCGTCCGAGCCAAGAACAAATTTCGCGTTAAGTGGCCCCCACGTAGCATGCTCTCCTTAGGAGCGAGGCCCGCCGGAATAAAATAGTTTTTATTGTCGGCCTCGTAAAACTGCAGACATCTCTTGTACTGCAAATGGCAGGATAAAAGTCCTCGAACGACTATAATCCGGGACACGGACATTGTCCTTTACGTACACCACCGCCCCCTTTACTAATAATTTGCACTGGCTGTTGCTGAAACTCCTACTTGAAGATACCGCTTTCATGCGACGATAAAAAGAAACTGTTTCGGAGAGTGCGATAAATTGTTAAAATAGCAAGAAAAATTCAAATCTTCAGCACCTATAAATTTGCAAGGGTGCGTTTCCATTAAGTTTAGTAGTTCTCTAATATCAGTTATTTAAATAAAATATATATATATATATATAGAGAAATCTCAATTGAATGGAAGCAAGCTTGGAGCCATTGTCTCGATTTCTTATTAAGTCAACATTCTTTGAGAATCGATATATAAAAATGAATTGAACATTCTTTTGATGTACGAGGACTAATTGAAAAATCCTTTTTGTTCCAGATCGAACAAGTTGAAGCCCTTTTGGCATACTGTGAGCGAACCCGTACCAATTCTCGAATACCTGTCATCCGCTCTCCTTTCATCCGATTATGATCATGCACTGGCGCGCGCCCTGGCGATGCCGGAGTGTCCGGTGGTCCCGTTCTTCGGTGCTTTCCTGCGGGAGTTGCGGGAAGTCCTCGCTTTCGATGCCAAGGTAAATATCATCCTATTACCTTCTTTCTTCTCATTTTAACGAGTTTATATAAAATCATATAATTAAGATCGAAATTTCTACGCGTGGCCAATAATTGAGTGCATCGAGTACCACTGAAAAACAGCACGTTCGCAAACGATGTCGTCAGTGAATGATACTGGCAGGCTCAACAAAGTTCCGCCAAGGAATTCCACGCACGATTACTTCCGATAATAGGAACTCCATAAATCACGGGTGTGCCAGGTCGATGATACCGACAGGTTTGTAAAACCCTGTCGGAGAGAGGAAAGGCAAGCGAGGAAAATGGAAATGGGAAAAGGGTGGTGGTTGGTTGTCACCCCCATTGGCCGAGTAAAGCCGAGCTGCTTGCGTCAAATCGAACGTCCAGGATCGAAATATTTTCGGAATAGCATTCCTGCTGAATCCGGGAAAAAGAGTGGATATGCTGAGGCCATGCGAGATGTTACCACAGTGCACCCGTTTGTTTGATATCCTTCCCACGATTGTATTTGTAAATTCTCTAAAGTCTTTGGTTCTTTCTCTACCGAGAAACGCACAGACCACATCTTTGTACTATCGATCTCGTTGTCGCATCTATTTTGAAGAAGTGCCCGATATAATGCAAAAAAACCGATGCAGGGCTGCCGTCGAATCAAATGGAAAACGTTTCTCTTCGGAGAAAAATACTATGTCCGATGCTTTCTTGTTTCGGTATCAAATATCTGAAGTATAGAACTCATACAGGTTCATTGACTAACAAACATGTTCTTTCTAATTCAACAAGTTCCCCGCAAGATTTTGGGACTACCAAAAGGTTTGCATCATTGATTCTTAAAAACGTAGTTTTTTCATCGCTCTTAATTTGAAGTAGATTGCTTCAAGCCAAGTTGCACTTCAAGATTATTCTCTTTCGAGTACCAAAGTATCTTTGTTCGATCTTTATAACTTTTCAGTCTCAAAAAAATGGTAAAAATTGTAGAACTGTTATATTTGCTTGAATTTAGATTTGCTTATACCATAAATGAATTATCCATAATCCAGGATGCGTTAATCCAAACATACACCACTGTAAACAACTCTGACGACTAATCTACATTTATTACTCGTAAGTGTCATACAAACGTGAAGAATCTAATAAAGGATTATACGTCATGCGTTCATAATGTTCAACGTGAGTGGCAGAGTACTTGGAGGGATTGATCTGGCAACTAGTAGTTCGTCAATAGGTGAACTGGGAGGCGGCTCTCATCATTTATGAAAACGTATCCTAGGAATCGTGGAGCAGCGTAGGAAGAAGCATACAAGACAAAAGGAGTGTGTGTGTGTGTGTGGAGATCGAGTGTCTTTGCAGTAGGTTGCATGCACGATTTGGCACGGGACCAACCAAGTCCCTCGAAACAATCCGCGCGTCTCGACTACTCTCCTCTTTCTCTATGCGCGTGATCATTCGCATATGTGTGCGTGAACGTGTGTAAAGGGGGATGAAAGCGTTGAAGCGTGGAACATGAGGAGCAAACGAGGCCGAAATCCTGCAAGGAAATACGAGAAAACTACTCAAATTACCACAGCTCTCCCTTCGTTCGACTACATACTTGAAAAAGAAGCGTCGAAAAACACCCTTCATCCCTTCAACCGGACTCCATTGCCACCCCCAACCCTCTTCTACTGCCTTTGTGTAGTTTGGTATCACATGATTCAAACTACCCCGCCCGACACTTCGACCTGACTGGCCTCGCTCTGTCTGAATACACACCTTCGATTGCCCTAGAATTTCGTTCCAAATCAGGATAATTGAAGTATTTATCAACCATTCGATTCTTTTTTTTTTATAATTTTGAACTATTGCCAAGCATTGAATGTTAAAATAGGTAAACTGTATTTTACGTGTATTGATTATATTTGTAATTGATTTTGAAATATTTCTCCCAAAAGAAAGGACACGGTATTATTTAAAACCATGTCTGTTAGGATTCGCAGTGATGGATTGAACGATAGATTATTAACAGGATTGTCGAAACTCCCTATGTTTGTTATTCGTCAGAGAGGAACGACTGTTTCTCTATACAACTGGAAAGCCAAAAAGCGAGTATTGGGTTCGCATGAGAACGAAAAGGCACATAGGAGGAAGAAAAATGTTTTTGACAAAACCCTATACAGACTGGAAATCGGTATGATTAACCAACTGGCAATGGAGGAAAGGCTATCAATAATTGGAACATAGGAATCTCGTTCGAACGATGCCAATAGCCTCAAAAAAAAAACGGGTAACGAAGTTACGCATCTAGCGGTCTTCTCTCTATGGTCACTGCTATTGCATTTATGACGTGAATTGATCGTGAACGATTCACCTCGGCCTGCGCCACTCTCTCAATGGGACCGACTGTCGCCAACGCATGACTTCTAACACAACTCGTTTCCCCGAGAACTCAATCGATTCCAATCGATTCCAATAGAAGCCCACCGTTCCACGAACCTTCTGCATTAATAAATACCTCTGAGAACACTTTCAAACTGTTTGAACGCGATACTGACTTATAATTGTACTTCGAGCTGTTAATATAAATTAATGACATATGAACGGTTATATCTGGTAATTCCGAGTTTTCATACACTTTCTCAGCCAAGGCTGGAAAACATTTACCTATCCCTTAAGTGGGATTAGGCTCGGATGAACATGGAAAGTGTACTCTCACTTCGAAGTTCTCAAGTAACTCTGTGTTTTCTCTTCCACCATTTTTCGATGCTATTTCTGCTGCTGGAATTCTTTTACGTAATAGTTTTAACTTCGAGAAAAGTTGACCACAGAAATATCGAAATGCTTAAAATAAAAACAGGATTAGATCAACAGAGAGAGAGAGAGAGTATACCAGCTGGAAGAGTATTTTCATCAGGAAATTCTGAAGATCACATCATCATGAAGGGATGAAATTATGAAAGCTGTAAGAAGGGCAATTTAAAAGCGGCAAGGATAGGGGTTTCTATCGGCCTCCAGCAGCAACGAAGGTTGTAGGCCGGCGGAAACTACTTGCTCTTGTCGCTGACTTCCTCCGTCGACGAGTGCGCCATCCGCATCATCATCGTCCAACTATTCGAACAATTCATCGTCGAAGAACTATCTCCGCCACCTGTTATATCACACCTTGTACTGTTCCTGAACCAATAAAGCCGTTAGCAAATAGATCGGAGTTAGTTAATTGCGCCTGCCTGCACCCAAAGGAACCACCGTCGCACTATAAAAGAAGGGCGAGGCTACCGGAAATAAGGGCGGCTGCGGGGAGGATACGAGTGGGCCGCTCGAGAACGGCAGGACTGATAAGTTCGTTCAACTGTGAGGGGTCAACAGTTTCCCATAGCGCGAAACGACTCGGAAATCCCAGTTGTCCGGCGCGCGTTGTTAGAGCCAAGCACACACTGCGGAGACCCGGTGACTTCCGGTGTTGGGAGCAGGCGTTTTCCACCGGACTTGACAACTCTTTTGCCGCGCTTCTCCTCCTTGGTATTAAGGATGAAAGTGTCCGGCGCACACGGCAATCTGACAGGCTACGTATATAGTTTTCCCCTGTCGCCGGGGAGCGATCCTGACTATCTCGAGCGGTCAAACAAACATCCTTTCTTAAAGGGGAGCGACGGGACAATGCGAGACTCTCACTGAAACCCATCGCCGTTCATGTTATCTTCGTGAGTTGGTCGTCTCGACTTTACGTTATATATTATATCTGTGAAAGTTCGATCTTAATGGAATTACCACTGTAATTTTGTTGCTCTCAAAAAACCAAATATTGTGCTGCGTTGTAATAATCCTGCACTGCTTTGTAAATCAAATTTTGAAAGATGGTGGAGAGATAATTTTATTAATCTTAAAGTTCGTGGCACCGATAATAAAGTTGATCGTAATTGGATTATGTTGCGTGATGGACCTATGTTCGTTGTGTCGATTTTTGAAGGTGGACCTGTGAAATTTCTGAAGGCATTGTACTCTGTAACATTTCACATTTTAAAAGTTGTTAAGAGTTTGACGGTTCTAGATTTCATTTAAAGTTAATAATACTTGAGTAGAAGTGGCAGTGGCTGCCAAAATATTAATATAAATTAATGATACATGAAGTGTTAAATCCTATAATTCCGAGTTTCCACACACTTTCTCAGTCAAGACTGGAAAACATTCACCTATCCGCTTGGTGGGATTAGGCTCGGATGAACATTGGCGTCTTGCAATTTCCCAGTGTTATTTCTATTGGCCCCATTCTTTTGCAAGCACTTGCATGGCCCATTCAATAATTGTGCCTATCTTGGCTATGCGCGTTTCCTGGCATTACTCATCTTGGCGGTGTCCATCTCCAGGCAGGTCCAATAGTGCTCCTGCCGGATCCAATATCTTCGCCTTGCCCCAACGCGCCAACATCTTTTCAACTCATATTTCCCAATGTGACTACTACGGCTTCAAATTCTTTACAAGCAGTTGCATGGTCCAATTCATTTGCAAACAATTGCATGGCCTATTCTCTAATTATGCCCATGTTGGCAGTGCCCATCCGGACAGGTCCAATAGTGCTCCTCTCGGGTCCAATATCTTCGCCTTGCCCCAACGGGCCAATATCACTCAAGGCATCTTTTCATTCCATATTTCCCAATACTACTGCTACGGGCTCAAAATCTTTGCAAGCAGTTGAATGGCCCAATTCATTTGCAAACAATTGCGTGGCCTATTCTCTAATTATGCCCATGTTGGCAGTGCCCATCCAGACAGGTCCAATAATGTTCCTCTCGGGTCCAATATCTTCGTCTTGCCCCAACGGGCCAATATCGCTCAAGGCGTCTTTCTAACCTGTATTCCCCAATGCTACTGCTATGACCTCAAATTCTTTGCAAGTAGTTGATGACCCATTAATTAGTTATGCCAAACTCTGTATAACTAGACAGACGCATACTTCAGCGACCAACTGCATGACCCATTATTCAGCTGTACTAAACTGAACGCCGAATGCTCTTTCTCTCAAGTACGACACTTTCGCCTTTTCTCCACAGGCTCATACCACTCGAAACCTAGCGGTGAAAAGGTAAAGTTGGCGGAGCATCGGCTGCATCACCACCACCACCACATGGGAGCTAGCGTCTCTCCCCTGATATATCAACGTCACTTCACAGGCCTGTCGAAGAGCACTCGACTACTATTGCACTTCAGTCTTTAAAGAGGATCTTTGGAGACAAAGGCGAGCCGGCAGAACTCGTTCTGGACTGTCTGGCAATGGTGATAGAATTAACTCCTTACTGGTGGTAGTCTGAAACGCTACACCAGAGTGATGACACGCTTGGTCGCATATTAAAAATATGAATCTCGTACTTCCATCGAAATTACGATGTTTAAACGCTACAAATATATCACACACAGAGGTAGAAACATACACGGTATGTTTCCATCGTTCAAAGACCACAAAGCAGTGACCATTTACTCAGAGAGCAGTAACTCATACAGTTGTAATCGAGCGCAAGGCGAAAAAACGTGTCAGAGGGTGTCGGGCGAGAGAGCGAAGCCTCGAAGAATCCCTGCTTTCATAAACAGAGCCACCAGTGGAAAGAAACGAAAGGGGTGGCAGCGCGCGTCCCCTCGGTGTGCGTGGGAATGATGCGAGTAGGTGGCCGAAATTTAGTGTAAAGCGTGAGGGTCCACCACTAGCACACACACAACTTCGTACAACAATGGATGAAACCAGGCCGAAAAGTCAGGCTCATTTTACAAATGAAAAATGCGCCGCTCTGTTCTCTCGCACGAATAAAAGGGTAGCCGAAGACAAGAAGAGGGACGACGCAAACCCACGCGAGATAAACAGAGATAAAACGTGAGAAACAGAGAGGAAAGAGAACTCTGCCTATAATATACAGCGAATGACGCGACAGTTGGATGAAGGTTGCTACGCGCATCGTGGAAACTCGTTTCTACAAACGAAGGAAAAGCAGGCGGATGCGAGTGGAACGAATACCGAGACACACAACACGATTCACATTTCTCTCTCTGTTTCTCTGTTTCTCTCTGCTATGCGAGCATCGATGCATTCGGAATTCCTTGCACATTGAATTCCTTGGAAACACTCGCCGAGAATTCATCTTGGAGAGAGACACGGACGGATTATCCAAATGAGGAATAACGAGATACTGAAACACACTCGTTACTCCAAGGCGGAAATAGACTGATCCTGCAAAGGCACTTCCATTTCGTCCTTCACGCACACTCATAAGCCAGAGAGTATTAAAAACTGTTTTGCTGAGAATATTGTGGATATTAAATAATTGTATACTGTAGCGTTCAAATAAGGACTTCTGTCCTAAGAACCATATAAATAGTTTTGCATTCTATCATATTAAAATTATGTATACTGTAACACATTTTCTGTTTACCCTGACAATACATATAACTCGTTACATGTAAAGATACCAAAGAATTAATTTCAAGATAAAGTAAAATGTGTCTCATTTCGAGATAAAGGAAAGACACTTCGTTACTCGAGGAGTGCTTTCTGCCTAAGTGGATACGAATCCAGAGGATCTCGCATGTTAACTGAGAAACTCGCGCATATGTATCTGCTTGCTCTCTCTCTCCGAAATACATAATATGCTTGCGAGCAAGGAACTCTCCCGTGGAGCGTATGTGGCATACGGTGTGTGTGTGTGTGTGTGTGTGTCTTTGCAGTCTGGTGCCCGCTGGGAAATTTTGGACCAGTAACCCGATCCTTTTGACCTTGCCCCAGTGGACAATAATTCCCTTCGCAAAGAGCGCTCCCGGGACACATCCATTGCTTCGTGCTGCGTGTGTGCATGCGCGGCGCATTTTCTCTCTGCTTGCAACCATCGGCGCCGAGGCTGTGTGCGATCTTAAATTTCGCAATAACTCTGGAGAGAGAGAGAGAGAGAACCTCGGTGCTTCCTCCCCGGACTTCTTCGGGCGAAGCCACAAACAGTTCCGAAACACCGCAAACCATGGTGGATTTGAAACTTCTATCTCGCGTTGCCTGGGACTTGTCCGAACTACTTAGTCCATGATTCGAAGGTCGAAGCATGTGAGTGGGAAACCATGCTGGTCTATGTACTTCCAGTAAGATCTTTGACGGTCTATAATAACGGAAATAGTTTAAGGGAGTCTCGTTTAGTTGAAAGGTCGAAGTGCTCGAAAATAGTGAGAGGAAGTCCGGGGAAGCCAAGTAGCGCTAAGCAGTTTTGAACATCGAATCTTTATCATAGGGAGAATAACTGCAGAAGTTTCACTGAGTATGATTGTAATAGTATTGAGTAGTCTTGAATATTGAATCTTTATCTGGATGCTAAGGTTGTACAAGATATGTATGATGTGAAGAGTAAATAAATGATCGAAGAACATTATTGCTATTTATTTGTACTTGATTGGCTGGCCTCGTATTCGATCGGTTTTCCTCATACTTAATTGGCTTTCCTTATACTGGATTGACTTTTTTCGCATTTGCGTGGCCTATCCTCTGTTTGGGTGGCATTTCGTCTGCTTATCCAGTCTTTCTCGTACTTGTACATGTACGACCTTTCTTATACTTAAACAGCCTTTCTTGTACTTGTATAGCATCTCTTATACTTGCATAGTCACTTTAATAATCGTACAAACTTTCTTTGTACTTGTACAACCTTTCTCGCATTTGTACAGCCTGTCATATAACGCTGTGCAATTTTTCCCAAGTGTGAAGACTAAATAAAAGTGTCTCAAAGGACACTCTAATCATTCTTTCTTCTGCAGTGAAATCTCTTTTCACCGTGCGTGAATATTTAAAGTTATATTTGTGAAGATTCACGTGGCATATGATTGGAATGATTTGATTACAGCCCCGGTCCGATGGCAAGGAATATCGTGAGATGCCTCGGCACACGGTCGTCAAAGGGCCCGAGCCGGAGAATCCGCCTTCCTCGGGGCAAGGCACAAGAACTGCCGCAGAGAGTAACACAGAAAGCCCATCGGGATGGAGCTCGAAGGGTAGTCTGCCCAGGAAATCAGGAAACATACCTATCCGCGATGTCAATTCAGTGCTGGAGAAGGTCGCCGATTTCCACCGGGTGAGAGAAATTCCCTCATCGAAACTTTTCTCCACTCATGCTTCATTTTCTCTCGAATAGTTGGCATAGCGCGAGCTACTGCTTTTTTTTCTACGGTAGATAGGAATTTATCGCGATTCGTGAGAATTTTATTAAAAATGCCTGCGTCCTTTTCCAACTGAATTTTAAAGGGTACGTCGATTTCGTTATGTCGTCGCTTATTAGACTCTTCGACTTTATATGAAACCTGACACACGAAATCCAATGGAATCTCAGAAATTATACTGCATTATTCATTTGTTTTTTGTTCACGAATAAAGTGTCGTTTCCCAGGAACTTTTGTGTAGAAAGAATAGAATGCGATTATTCCTCTGAAACTCTCCTTTTGATAACCAGGCGAAATAGCATCTCTTTGTCCACAAAATTGCAGGGAAAAAACTGTGATTAAACGTTATTGTTAAACCGATTCTTTTTACTGTTACAATAGTTCTTTATTTGACCAGAGACTCATTTTTAATATTTATGAACATAACCACGAAAATCCAACACGAAAATTATCCCAGTCAAAACGATAAAAAGAATAAACTCATGTCAGCAATTACCACTTTTCATTCTTCTAAATCAAACATTACTGAGAAGTTACACTTATTACTCTGACAAAAAACCTATTACAGAATACAGGACATTAGATTATCTTGAAAGCAGTGAAATCAAGCTAACACAGATTGGATTTCCTACATCGGAATAGACTGGACAATAAACCGGTAGCGAATTAATCGGGTCGGTGGTTTGCTTTTTCCGAGTTATCGGTTCGCCAGCATCTGTTTCCAACTGGCAATTTAGTCATGAGGGTCATAGGGCAAGCATTAATACTGAGAATTACCTTGCAACCTAGAGGGCGAAAGCTAGCAGCAAGCCAAGCGGAAGCATACGTCTCTTGGCAGAGTCTAAACACCCGATACACTCCTGGCAGCGTTGAACTATCTAGTTGGCTACCGGATAATAATCCCGAGCGTAGCATGGTGGTCCCCATAGTATGCTGGCCAACATAGCTTATCAGTGATTCACTGTGCTCGCATCTCTTTGCGTATTCGCTTATCGTACTCGATATTCCGCGCTAGTCCCGTCACCGAAACTACTCTCTTTCCTCTGGTAGAGAATATACGGAGAAAAACTCATGCATAGTTTATTCCATGGGGATTAGCATCGTGACACGCGGCGGCGAGATGATTCTTTTAGAAATAAGAGATTTTTACAGCATTGTCACTCTCAACGTTGCTTAATCATTTTTTGAATTAATGGGACTGAAAGTCATATTTATAATAAAATTTTATAACCAGTCTCGTATTAATAGAATCGAGGAAAAATCATATTTCCTTTTTATCTCAAAAGAGAGACGGGACAAAACATATGTTTGAATGTAGACATCAAATTCTTTCTATAATAAATTCTTTTACTTTGTGCGAGCAATCCCATCGCTTTACTACTCGGGTAGTAAATATGGTGAAAGACTCATGAATACTTTATTCCATGGGGATTAGCATCGTCACGCGCGGTTGCGGGACGCGACGACGGATTCGCTTCATCGGACGCTGAGCGTCCACACCACCGCCATAGAGCAGACCTACATGGCCGAGGAATGCGATGAGAATGACTATCACCTGGACCTCGATTCCTACAGACCTGTGCAGCCAATCGCACTCGACCATGGCGTCGCCCTCTTTCCCGTCGCGGCGCCGCATACCGGCATGGACCTTCATCTGCTCCAGGTAAGAGGATTACCCGTCACCATTGGGAATCATTGAACCTTCCTATCAAAGATTCACCACCCCTCACTCTCTCCCTCTCTCTCTCGAACGTATGAGTACGAGAAATACTGATATAAAAACGAATTAAACGAACACTGGTTCGTCGAAAAAAATCCGATTGGACGGAAATAAAAATTGAACGAGCTTGGATATCAGCCTGATTGAATGCGATTTCACCTGTGAATTCGGTGATTTCGAAGGTGATTGATAGCTCGCCATTACTTAATGCCAGTTTTGGATCGATAGACAACTTAATTTCAAAACTAGATGTTTATACAAAGGTGATCCTAAAGCTATTGTAGAGTGGGGGTAGTTATAACTGAAGTTGATTAACCACCTATTTTCCACCTACATCGGATGCAAATTGCAGCTGATCAATTTGAGCGCCATGAATAGCAATATGATGAAATTGATTGAGTTTGTCAGTGCTACTACTACTACTCGCTGATACTGCTACCCCAGCTAGCATGAAACGAAACATTCGGCAATCAATTTCCTTTGATCTGCATTTGAGATATTATTTTCTGCAAAATATCACGCATGATTTGAACTTCTTTTCTAAAAATATGTATTAGTGACAATTTTTACATTTTTCTTCTCGAGATAAAACAAGTACCAATTTTCTGCGCAAACTACACAATCGAGCGAGTCTCGCCTATCGATACATTTCTCGGGCTATCCAATTTCATGGAGATTAATGTGCTCGTAAAATTTTAGTGTCCTATATCTTTAGCTTTTTGTATAATCGGACAGATGAAACAGTCGTAAAAGTCGCGTTTCCACGCAACGTTTCGCTGTCGGCTTTCAACTGGGTCCCCCTTTTATACGAGCGTAAATGGTTATCAGATCGTCGCGGTAGCATGACCTTGGCCTAAAACGTACGTTCACAAATAACATATTTTCATATTGCGACTGAAAGTTGCTCAATCAAATGAAAGACAATCAAATACTGAGTATACAAACATAGGATTCGAAGTGAATTAATCAATCACCTTTTTATTTGAAGACAAAAACAGAAGAAAGAATGAAAGCATTTTTGAATTTAGACATGCAATTCTTACTATAAAAACTTTTTAGTTGAGGACAGGTGAGCGGCCTGTCTCATTGCTGAGTGGTCAGTCCCATTGTTGGGCAACCTATCTCATTGCTGAGTAGCAAATCTCATAGCTTATAATTAAAGCCAGTCTTATAATTGAGCAACCAGTAAATTTACCACCTTATTATTTCGAGACAACAAGTGAGCAAGAAGTGAAGGTATTTTTGAATTTAAACATGCAATTCTTACCATAAGAAATTCTTATATTTGAGGGATACTAGTCTCGCAGGTGAGCGACAAAGTTTCGTGACTATAGCCAGTCTCGTAATTGAGTGACAAATCTCGTGACTGCGCGGCCTGTGTAATAGCTGAGTGAGAAATCTCATAGCTAACCCGGCCAGTAAATTTATGACTTTATTATTTCGAGACAATAAGTGAGCAAGAAGCGAAAGTATTGTCGAATTTAGACATGCAATTTTTACCATAGGAACTTCTTTTACTTGAGCCAACCAGTCACGAAATTGAGCTGCTAGTTTCAGAATTTAGAGAGCAGTCTCGGAAGTTTTTCATGCACATGCTCGACTTTCCTCGTACAAGATTGTCTTTTCTTATGCTCGATTCGCTTTTGTTACACTCGATTAACTTTCCCCATACTTGATCAGGTTTCCTTGTACTCGATCGGCTTTCCCCGTATTTGATCGGCTTTCCTCGTACTTTTTCTGACTTTTCTTGCACCTGAGTGGCCTTTCTCCATTTTGGATGGCGTCACTTGTACTTATCTAGTCTTTCTTGTACTTGTACAGCCTCTCTTATATGCGTAGAGCCTTTCTCGTACTTGTACAGCCTTTCTCGTACTTATCCAACTTAACCGATCTTATTCGGCTTTCACTGGAAGCTCTCAGCTTTAACCGTTTCTTTCCCAGCCAAGGTCATGCTCCACTTTTCCAATAATTTCTCAATATCCGATCAGCCATAAGATCTATTAAGAACAGCTCTAAAATGGATCTTTTTTACGAGTTACTGGGAACAGTTTCACTCACCATTTGTTCCAGACTTTCTTTCCACGAGCAATGTTTTTCAACAATTGAATTTCAAACAGTTTCCGGTGAAAACGACATTCGTGGAGTGCATACCAAATACTGAACAGTCAGAAACGTTTCTTGCAAATTGCCGGGATACATTAAGCTTGGATTGATTTTCTTTTAAACCCATAATAGCTTTGAGTAGCCTTGAATAATGAATCTTTATCTGAATGCCAAGACTGTACAAGACTTATAAGGAGTGAAGCGCAAATAAAAAATTATTGAAGGGTACTATTATTGCTATTTACTTGTACTTGATTGGCTGGCCACGTATTCGATCAGTTTTCCCCATACTTAATTGGCTTTCCTTGTACTGGATTGACTTTTTTCGCATTTGCGTGGCCTTTCCTCTGTTTGGGTGGCATTTCGTCTGCTTATCCAGTCTTTCTTGTACTTGTACAGCCTCTCTTGTACATGTACGACCTTTCTTATACTTAAACAGCCTTTCTTGTACTTGTATAGCCTCTTTTATACTTTGCGTAGTTCCTCTAATAATCGTACAACCTTTTTTGTACTCGTACAGCCTTTCCTGCATTTATACAGCTTGTCCTATAAGACTATGCAATTCTTTCAAAGAGTAAAGACTTATATAAAAGTTCAAAGAACATCAATATTGCATTTCTTTTACAATTAAAATGTCCAAAGACATTCTTTCCATAAACAATTTTTTTGCAAGAATTGACTTTCGATTTTTGAACAGTTCCCAGTAAAAATCATATTCATGAAGTGCGTGTCAAATGCTCAACAGTTAGTGACGTTTCTGACTGAAAAAACGTTTCCTTATTGATTACGGCTGAATAATGGTTGCTCGCTTTGGGAATCTTACGAATTCCCGGGAAACATTAAGCTCGGACTGATTTTCTTTTAACGGGATAATCAGCGAACAATGAACCGGATAATCGACTTCTCTGTACTGATCGCACGGCTGATTAATACGAACCCGATTTACTATAATTAGATCGGCGAGTCATCGGCTAGTTGGGGAGGCGAGCGCGAGCCGAATGGCTAATTACCGGCACCCCCACTGTGATTGCTCTTGTAACGAACGGGCATGCGATCAATGGACACTCGAGAGCGCGGTGCTCTGCAGCTGCACAATCAACTCAATGACTGTATAAGAACACCCTGTGTCACTTTTACTGCGCAATCGCTATTTATCCGAATGCCAATACTGATTCCTGAGTCTAACTTCATTCTATGCTTCAGGGCGTTCCCGATAAATAACCCCCAACATAATTACTTTCTTCTTTAAATCACAATCCTTTTATAAATACTCCGATCCAGCAGAATAAACATCTATAAAATATCGACACCCTTTAAAATAACTCCACTCGCTAAAACAATACTCCCACGATTCTTTAATAAAGTCGAGCAATTCTGGATCCTGAAAATGCAGTCACAAATACCTTTATAACCCAATAACACACTGAAACAATATACACACAGCGGAGCCAAACAGCTTTCCTCCGCTCTGAAATTCGATCATAGGGACGAAAGCCAACGTCAAAGCGAGTATCCGTGAGAAACCGTCTCCTGTCGTCGGGAGGAGCACGAAATAAGTGATTTATATTGAAATGCCAGCGGGACAAACAGTGCCTCGAGAAATTGTTCAAGATATGTGCTACGACAAGGAAGAAAACACAGAAAGAAAAGGTGGGGAGAGAGGAACGAAAAGAGGGTGGTGTTTCATATCTCGATTCGTTTTTCGACGTAACCACTCTCTCCCCACTTAAGCTAATGTACTAGTACGCGTCGGAAGAGCCAAAGGAAGCGAGAGAGTAGAGACTGCTGATGAAAACAGAGACACAAACTAGACTACGCGATTCATCCGCATTGGCTCAGACGTCGAATTCAGTGCACAGGAAGATCGGAAAAATGGATGAGCGAGGAAAGTAAAGAGGTAGAATATCGCTGTATACGACATCGTGGTTACTCGCAAAGTACGCTGCTTCTTGTATTACTTGTTGAAATGCTTACTAACTCTCTCTTCTCTCCCCTTTTCTGGCATCGCCTTTTCTGCCCAGTGAGCGGTTGCCAGAAGAAAGGAATAGAGATGGGGAAGCATTGGTAGACCACTGAAGAGTGTGCCTCTACTGGTTGCTAATAAAAGTGATTAAAAATGTCAAGTGCACTGCCGAGCCTGCCCCCTCCCCTCTTCCCCACACTCCTTTGAATATTCAGGACGCGTGCTTACCTCTCAAGTGGAATATTCTTTCTACTTTAAATTATTCAGAATGCGACCTTACGCCCGTATAGAATTATGGATGTATTCAAGCGATGGAACTTGAAGTTAGAGCATAATGATATAAGAACGGGCGGAAAGAGTGCTCGAAGAAGCACAGTGGAACGTCGATTTTGTTGTGGATGCCGTAAGCAGGAACGTGCAGAACGAAGTAATGTGAAGTAGTTTTGTACTATTCCTGGCATATTCTACAAAATGAGTGTCACTAATTTTATGAATTAGTGGTAGAAAAACTGGTATACAAATTGGGGTGATTTCTTTGCTAGAGAAATATGTCAAGAAAAGTCTGTTTATGTATTACCTGTTATTTACTTTAAGATTTGCCTATTTTCGATAATATAATTCATTACGTTTGTATTCACTCGCTCGACTTGTATAACGAATAAATTCTATCTCTTCCTATTTGTAACTCGATAAGAATTCTCTTTTCACTATTTCGGACAATACGAAGCATTTGTTTCATTAAATGTACTCTCGTCGACGATAGCACACTCAAAGACTGTGGCGGTGGTGGTGGTGGCCAAGTGCAAACAATTACAGTACGATTGGCGAAGTGCAGGCACAAGCTGGTAAACCTTGCGACACAAAGGGGGAAGGAGGGTGTGGTGGCCTGAAGCTGCGAGGGGATGGATTTCGAAATATTAATACAGCACGGCGGCCTCCAGCTAGTTTCCTAGTGCTCGGTCGGAGAGAGAGAGCTGCGGTGTCGAGATAAATGGCGTCGTCAGCATGGCTTTTTCGAGGCTCAAAAGGATTTTAAAGGGGCTAAACCTTACGTGGAAATTCGAGCGACAGGGCGAAAGAGCCCCAGGAATGGGAATCGGCAAGCCGAGAGAGCCCAACTGAAAGGGGATTAAAGGTGGAAGGAGTTGAGCGAAGTACGAAACCAAGTATGAAAACGGGTCACCCTTTCGAAGGGACGCCGCCGCCGTCGCCGCGCCCTTCCCCCTTGGCTAATTGCCGTATTAATAAAAGATGGAGGGCCACCAAATCGAGCGGCACAATCTTTGGATATTTCATGGCCCTGTAAATCCCCATGGCTGTCCCGAGGAATTCAGAGCGAATAAACCGTTCTCGTAAAATCGAACACCCTGACAAACGACTGCTATACTTTAATGCTATCACAGTTGAATACCCCTGCCCACCTTGCTGCTCCCGTGTTTACAGTTTCCGTTGCTTCCAATTGCCGTCATTTATACGACGTCTAAACCTAGCACGTGTCATTGATTTAAACGAGTCCTTGAAACTGAAATAAATGGATGTGTACCAACATTTGTGATATCTTTGAGAATTATTATAAATTGAAAACTAGTAAAATTTTCACTTGTAATACACAAAATTATCACAGACTCGTATATTTTAATCCCAAGGTTAATTAGTTTAAATTAATGACAAATGAAGCTTTGGAGTCTGTACGATCGAGTTTCCGCACACTTTCTCAGCCGAGGCTGGAAAACATTTACCTATTCCATCGGTGGAATTAGGCTCGTATAGCAATGGAACCTATCTTTACTTTATTACATACTTTCCAGTTATATTATTTTCCCAAATGAATTACTTCTTTACTAGTTCATTTACCATTTGCATATCTCGAACGTTTCAACTCTAAAAATAAAGTAACTCAATATCTCGAAATTTCCCACAAATTCGCTACGGTTTGATTAAAATGGAACGCTCGTGTTCCGTTGATCAGTGCTTGCAAGAGCATGAAGCCTGGCACGTAACGTTTCGAAAAGCAAACGTAAGGCAATATAAAACAGTAATGTCTTGGGACTGATGCTCCCTCTCTCAGGAGGGAAGTCGCTTTTCCCTCTTAAGCGTCGCATCCCCTCGACATTTGACTTATTTATCAGATAAAGTGCACAGAGTGCACCGAGAGTCCCCGGCATGCATTAGGGGCGAATACACGCACCAGAGCTAAGTTGTTTTGAGTGCGATCAACATTTCGCGACATAAACTCGACATTCACTGCCAGTTTCGGGGTTAACCCTAGCGGCTCCCCTGTTCTGTCTTAGGGGGCGGAAAGCAAGCTTTCGATGAATAATTACAGGCCACGATGAATGATTAATGTCTACCCGGAAATCCAAACCCCGAAAGCAATCTGGCATATCTGAATACTACGGCAAGTTAAACTTGCGGAATTATGTAATGCTAGAAATATGTGTAAAATAAAATACTGACAAATATTGTCAAAGTTGATCTAATAACAATTGACTTACGAATAAATCAAATATAAAGGACGCGAAGTCTGAAATTTCAATATGAAATATATGAGATATAACAATTAACAAGTTTCTAATAACATTTTTTTAATAAATGATATATAAAGTAAATATTAAAAATTCGATGTTGAACTCATGAAATAAATAACTCATAGTACTCGTTTCACGTGCAATGTTCTGACAGCGAAGCGCGTTCTGCGTGTGAAATTCACTGCAAAGTAGAAAGTACAGCGGAATGAAATACCACGGGAGGCAGCTAAAATTAATATTGCAAATTGAGTGGAAGGATATGCAGTGCGTTGAGAATACATCTAAAAAGCTTACATGAAACGCGAAGCGCTTGGCATGTGAAATTGACGTTGACCTCACGAGTGCGACTGTGAGAGGACATGTACAATTCATATAATACTTTTGCGAGACGCCAGCGACCGACCAAGTTGCAGCGCCGCGCTCTACCAGAGGGAATGGCAGAAAATCTATCACAATACTACTTCGAAAAGTGCTTGGATTTCGTTGTATATTCCCGCAGAGATGAGCGGTTCTCTCCAGTTGGAGAGGAGAGAAAGGTATATGCGTTACACATGGCGAATTCCACTGGAATATTCATGAGTCACGGAAAATGTCAGGAATTCATTCGTTTTGGACTCGACTGTCGCTGGCAACCGCTTACACTAACCACTGCATAATTTTTCTGCCTTGCTTCCGAAAAATTGCATTGCTTTTTTAATGCCGCGAATCTAACTTGAAACTGATTTTATTTCAAATTCGTTCGAAACTCGTACACCACATATGCGATATATGTATATATAGTACTCGTTATGCGAAATAAACGGGATCCGAGAGAAATATGCAGGGTTAACCTAAATTTCTCTATTTAACGAACACGTTGAATTCAACGCCTCCTCTACGAACAGCAAGACTACTCAGAGGTGATTAATAATTGCTCGACTATTCTTCTGTGAAATCAAGAATTCTACATTTGAACAGTGCGTTGCGCACATTAATGTTCCTTTAAACTAATTAAACAGCCATTATCCTCATCACCAATGAAACTAGAATCACAGCAATATCAAATGAAAATCTACGTTAAATAAAATTCGATCTCCAACACCAGCTTAAACTATATTCACTCCTTAATATTTACTGCAAAAATTAACATAATATTGTAAATTTAAAATATTCTCAAAATTTGGTATTCAGGTATTACACCATGGTACAACGTTGGTGCACTGGGATTGCGAGAGCGGCACGTCGAGAACGGCATTAGTATTCGCACGTGTGGATCGAGCATGCGGTACATTCATATGGGAAAAGCCACCATGGAGTCCCTTGAAGACTGCTCAGTTGGGTGGCGCGGCCTTAACGGACTTTTCGATGACTGCCAATCCGGAAGACTCGGTGCCGGCTGGACTAGCAGCGAAGTACAGCAGCCAGCAAGCGGATTGTGCCTCGGTTACTTTGGAAGAGGGTTACCTCGACTTGAGTTACGTGAAGGAGGTGATGATTGGCTGCTGCGACCGTGACAGGGAGGCTGACCTCAGGAGCATTTGTAAGAGATACGGCCTACCCGGCTCTGACTCCTGTATCGGCCTCATGTACGGATCTGGCCTGCCCGACAATCGACTGATCTTTCTACTCTGCCCTCCAGCTCTTAGCAAGTAAGTAGTACGAGTCAATCATTTCTCCGACCGCTGGCATTTCAATTCGGTTTGAGTAAAACTCGATTTATATTAATGCGAGGTGATTAACTCACTTGAATTCAATTAACGTAGACTAGAATTGAACATCTGATGTTCATTGTAAAGAAATGTTTCTTTTATTTTTTGTAATGTTTTAAATAAGAAATGCTAAGAAATGATCTAGATTTTTTAGTTTTGTGTAATAATTGGATTTTATGATTCGTGTTGGTTGTTCGTATAAAATATAGGAATATTAATGTTTGAGTAACTTGATCGGTACATATGATGAGAACCTATCCCTACTCAGAGTATCATGATTATACGCTCTAATCCCAAACCCGTTCAGTAAGTCATGCCTTTGACTAAACTTAAACCTTTCAACTGAGTTTATTAAGTAATTAAATTTCAAACCCCTCCCAGGAATACTTTCGATGGAATTTCAATCTTTCCGACAACTTTCTTAAGTAATTAAATTTCTGATCCTGTTTGAGTCGCAACGAAGGGGTTGGCATTACTGAATACGCAACATTTAAGTACCTCTTTCCCTAGGTTGCAAAAGGGAAGTTTCATAACTTTGTCAATGCACTTCGTTCGAATAGCTTTTAATTTCCCAGACAGAACAAATGAAGAAACATAAGGAAATACTATCACTTTCGACTTGAAAGACCAAAGTTATTGGCACGTGTCATTGGGCGGAAGATACGATCGAGGGGAAAAGGGACTGAATTGTTCGCTTGCTCTCTAGAATTTGGTACATGGGGCTATGCTGGATCTTACGAGGCCTGAAGCGACAGCAACAGCTGACGGATCGTAGATCGCGCTGGTTGAAGGAGAAGTATCTTCAGCTCTTCTTCGAGGAAAGCTGCCTGGAGCCGATGACTGCGGACGCCATAAGGGTGTTCGGCGGGCGTGATTGGTCCACGACTGACAGCGTCGGCACCCTGTCACCCACCAGCAGTGGCACCCTTCGCAGGCGAAATGTGAAGGGCAAGAAGACCAAGTCTTTCGGCAATATTCACGCCATAAATAAGGTGACCTCGATACGCCTCATTCGATTTGATGCTCGGCCCTCTCGGCAAACGTTGCAATCTAGCTTAGTGTGTGTGTGTGTGTTGAACGAGTGGTGCGATTTACATAGAACCTAAACTTAAAACAGTACGAGACCTCGACCTCCGAGACTGCCCTCACGGCGACATCCCTTCGACACATAACCGGCAGCAGAGAATCCTTGACGAGGATCATCATACCAGTATCGCCACGCGCTAGCAGGGATCGGACACCCCGCAGCCCTCCGAGCACTGCTGAACGGCTAGTTAGCTCTAATTTGCCTTACGCCAATTTCCATAGGTCAGTCGATACCCACATCTAGCCCTGAAGCATCCAGTCCTCATACACACTGTCATTAACTTCCCCTATGCAATTACATTAATTAATTACTGTGTAAATAAGTTCGTATCACTTTCTTTTTGGAAGTGTAATTATTAATACAGAAAATGATTCGTACTTTGAGCAAGATAAAGAAATAGGGTTGGAATTTGCCAAACTTTGATTAATAATTAATGAGACATTCTTTTATATTAATAATGATGTTTTCGAAAGAAACTGAGGGAACTTATTTGCACAGCTACTAATGATTTGCGTGCAGTCTGTTATGCGTTGCTCGAGACAAGGACAAGAACGGATCGAGCATGCCTGTCGGTATAGAAACCCCCTGGCAGATAAAGGCACGCACCACTTCCATCATGTACGAGACACAGCTGAACTTCATCGAATTCGTTGCGCTCTTCCGCTCGTTCAGTCTTCGTGCGAGGAAGGATCTTCGTGATTTGTTTGGTCAATTGGCGATCACCTGCCGCAGTCAGAGCGACGGATCCATCAGGGATTTCAACCCAAGACCAACTGTCCTTCGCCAAGCCAGCGACGCAACTCCGCAGAGAATCGGTAGGCGAATCTCTCGAAACGAATTTCATTTAACATCCTTCGGGTCCAGGCAAATTCGCATGAGTCGACGGGCTTCCAGGACTCCTGACCAGGAACAATTCCATCGACTGCCATGAGTACAAGACCACCAGTAATCTGCAGAAGAAGCAGATCTTTGACGCCGTTGCCGCGGCGAGTATCGTCAACAACTGTTCGGGTGTCGACACGTCCAAGTCCCAAGTGATCACCCTGGCGACCTTTACTAAGTTCCTCGAGTCCAGGCAGCAGGAGAAACTGACGGACGACGAGATTAAGACCTTGGTGAAGGTAGAAATTTTGTTATTCTATTGTTTATATTGGATAAATTCGATGCTTTAAATTATACGAAAGTCAATACGAAATCTGAAAAATTCTAGATGCAATAATTCAATTCATCCGTGATTATATTCGATTAATTGACTGATTTTAAACTGAATCTGTACGACATTCTGCAAATTTAATCCATAGAATTTGTAATAAAAAAGAAAGAATGGGGAAATCAATTTTGATTTCAGCGTCACGAACCGGATCCAATTTTGCGCACCCAATGGTGTTTGTCCTTCGAGGGTTTTGCGCGCTACATGATGGATAAGGACAATTATGCCTTCCCGAACGAATATGCGACACCATCGGAGGCAGAGATGCAGCAACCGCTATCGCAATACTACATTGCAAGCTCCCATAATACCTATCTGACGGGACATCAGCTGAAGGGCGAATCCTCTGTGCAACTGTATTCCCAGGTAGATAGATGACCGTATCAGACTGACGCTTGATATATCGTTCATCTGATTGTGATGCTAAGTTGAAGGGACACGAAATACTGAGCTTCGTAGTGTTGAAATCCACAGATGATAAGTGGTTGATGTTCAAACCATCGACAATTTCATTGCACTCGAGTGAAGATGAATCCCTTAATTATTTCACTTAATTACTGTTAATGCGATTCTAGAAGAATTTTAAATCAATAAGATGATAATTGATACGTTCATAATTTAACACTGATATATCACCGTAATCGAAAGGGATGAATTATATAATTCTTCACCCTTTCAGTCCTAATGAATAATTAAAGGTAACGGGAGTAGCGGTGGAGACGAGAATTTATCTCAGAGCTTGGCGCTCTTCCGGTGGAACTAATAGCCCCGTTGTCGGTGTGTAGAGTGCGAAGTGTAAAGTGGGGAAACACGACTTTGTGCAGGTACTGCTAACGGGCTGTAGATGCGTGGAACTTGACTGCTGGGACGGCGACGATGGATCTCCACTCATCTATCACGGGCACACTTTCACCACCAAGATACCATTTCGCTCGGTCGTAGAGGCTATTGACAGAAGCGCTTTCGTCAGCTCCCCTTATCCAGTGATTCTCTCCATCGAGAACCATTGTTCGCAAACCCAACAAGCACGCATGGCGCAAATCTTTCAGGTAAAATTTTTCAAGACGCAATAAAGTTCTTAGTGTCCACTTTACTATTTTATAGTTACTCAGGGAACATTTTTGGTTTTTGTATACTTCCGTTGAATAAGCTTATTTGTCGTTTTATATTTTATCAAAAATAGAAGTAACCATTTTTTTGTATTAATCGGTAAATGTTTTGTTGTGTCGATTTTAGTTTGCACAGTAATAAGTCTATTGAAAGCTTGCATAATACATTGAATTCCAATTTCTGATGAAACATGAAATGGCAAAATAAACCTTACAAAAGTGCACGGAAGTACGAAAGGTATACTGAGTAAATTGATTTCTCAACTTTTCGCTGAACTATTAGAGTTAGCATTACTTTACTGTAAGCCTTGAAATTGTGCGCCCTGAAAGTCATTCAAGTTATAATTGCTAGAGAAGTCCGGGCAAATTTCTAGCTATGTTTCGACAATCGTAAGAAACACTGGCATTTCGTAAGTGTCAATATAATTTCAGTCAGTTTTCGGGGAGAAGTTGGTAACGAAGTTCCTCTTTGACACTGACTTCGGCGATGATCCACAACTACCATCGCCATCCCAATTGCGTTACCGGATACTAATAAAGAACAAGAAGCTTGTGATGGATCCAGCTGGGCCACTTCCACACGCTCCATTGGTCCATCGCGGTAAAATGTTAATGTCTGATCGAGCTTCATCGATGAAACAAATGCGCACCGATGCCACTCCCGCTACCGTCAACGAGTATTTCAGCGAGGACGAGGACGACGAGGAGGACGATGACGAGGACGACAACATCGATGGTAAATGCCAAAGCAAATTCCCAATAATGCTTTGTATCCCTTATGTACCTAGGACAATTAATTTAGTCGAAACCTGGCACACGACTAATAGAATACTGGCGATAGTTTCGAAATAAACTAGATTGCATCCGGTGCCGGATGACAATTTCAGTAAAGGCTTATCTTTAATACCAGGATTAAACAAGCGGAGATTACTTAATCCGCTATAATTGCTTCTCGTCCCTCACTTTATTATCGACTCACTCCCCCCCCCCCCCCCCCCCTCCTTCACCCGGAATCCACGAATTCCCGTTTGACATAAAACAGTCATTAAGGGATTATTATCTGACGCAACACCTCGAGTATTTAACATGTCCGTAATCAGGCTCCCACCACTCTCCAATTAATGAACTATTAACGATAGCATAAAGTATATTCTATTTATCTTTGGAATATTCTTGGAATCCTTATAAATTGCATTTCCATCCTGCGAAGAAGACAGTTGGAACAGGTCAGAACTTACCCAAGATAAACTTTCAGACAATTCCATCTCAAGTTACGAGCGGTATTTGGGCAGCACGCAAATACCGCAGCAAGCCCGGCAGAAGTCGGACCCGGCGGTAGACGACAAGACGCAAAAGCAGAGCAGCCAAATCGCCAAGGAGCTTTCGGACTTGGTGATTTATCTCCAGGCGATTAAATTCCGGGGTCTGAATACCGCGCCAGGAACAGCGGTTGTTATGAAAATGCGTTATCAGTCGCACACTGGACCAGTACAGAGGCACAGTATCGCTGGAATTGGAACAACCAGTATCGCCGCGTCATCTGGTTCCCCTCAATCCTTGTCAACGTCGGCCTCTCTCGCCAGTGGCGGTAATAACATCGACAATCTCTTCAGGTACAGGAATTCTATTTACCTTCTCGCACGTGTTACCATGCGAGTCTCGATTAACTTGAATGGAAAATTAATTTTACATGAATCGAGAAGAAATTTCGTGACAAATACAACTTCTTTGAATTAAGAAATAAGACAAAATGTCTGACTTATTAGGAATTTAACTATTAAATAATTACGTATTAAGTCATTCAAATAAGTAACTATCACATGCTACATTTTTGCAATGTCCTATTATTTAATAACATTGTTTTAATATTCCTGTTTAGATCGACGCGCGGTGTACCGGCTTGTTTCCAGTGTTGCTCTCTGAACGAGAGTACGGCAAAGAAGATCTGCCGGAAGCAGCCATTGGGCGTCGTCGCTCACGCCGAGACTCAATTGATCCGAACGTATCCTGCCGGGATGCGGATTGATTCGACCAATTTCAATCCGGTGATATTCTGGGCCTTCGGTATTCAGATGGTAGCGCTCAATTATCAGACGGATGATGCGGGCCTCAACTTAAACGCGGCGATGTTTGAACAAGACGGCCAGTGCGGATATGTGAGGAAACCTTCGGTCATGTGGGATAAGGGCCACATGATGTACAGGTAAACATTGACATTGCTGATATATACTTAAGGAAATATATATAGAAGTCTTTACGCAGCGTTTGTAATCTGAGTATATAACAATTGGATTTATGATAGTATAAAACCTGATATATAATTCAATAAATAACTGGTTACATAATTAAATATGTAATATAGTATAGAATGCAGTTTATAGATTTAAAAAATGTACAACTGTCCATCCAATGAAGTATACAATAGAATCAGCAACTAGATATATTCCAAAATTATGTATACCACTGCGTAATATCTTCCGTATATATTTCACTATATAGTTGACTATATAGCTGATTATATCAGTAAGTTTTATATTGATTATACGAGCGCGTTCCCTGAACACTTTACGATTATGCTTCTCCAAAGGTAACAAGGTTTTAAAGTTTGAAGCAATAAATCATAAGTAGTTTAACAATATTACATATACTGTCCTTTAAAAATGAACGACAAAACCAGTAAACTCCGTGTATCAAATTTATCTGAAAGTAGAACTCTATAAAGTACTTTGTTTCTTTCCAGACGCTTTAATCCCTGGGACAAAGAGTTCGACGGGCTGCACTCGGCGCACTTAACCCTATCCATCGTTTCCGGCCAATACGTGTCGCCAACCAATTTCCTAGCTAGTACATACGTCGAGATAGAAATGGTCGGTATACCGATCGACTGTGCCAAACACAAGACAAAGGTCATACAGAACAACGCACTGAATCCAATTTGGAACGAGAAGTTCTGCTTCCAAGTGATGTTCAAGGACCTCGCGTTTCTACGGTTAGGAGTCGTCGAGGCGAGCTCGCATCATCTCATCGCCCAGCGAGTTATACCGCTGAAATGCTTAAGACCGGGTTACAGACACGTGCGTTTGCGATCCTGTAAGAACAAACCGCTAGCGCTATCGACGCTTTTCATTTACTCGCGCTTGGAAGAGGAGAGTCTCGATTACAACACCTGCTGCCGCGATCACAAAGAAAAACGACCATCTTCCGGCAAGGAGGCTGAGAAACTAACTGGTGTCGATCCCGGTCTAGGTGGTGTTACACTCAAGAGAAGGATGTTCTTCCTTATGGTCTACCACGTGGTACCAGACGAGCCTTACACCATCCTGAAAGTCACCCAGGAGAGTACTACTCAGGAGGTAATGCTGCAGGCCCTACAAAAAGCAGGAATCTTGGCGCATCGTGTCGACGAGTACATTCTAGTCGAGGAAGTTTCTCGCGGTTGGGAGAAGAAAGATCGGGAGGAATTGCCTACCCAAAGAGTATTAGATCCTACGGAACATCCCTTGCAAGCGCAAGCCCTTTGGAAGGGTCAAGGACGCTTTCTTCTCAAACGTGTTGGAGATGATCCAAGCAGTAGAGCCTGGCTAGCATCGATCAGGAGTACCGCCGGTCATTCCAAGCTTGATTCCGAGCGGGACACGTCCACTCATATCTGGGACGAAGCGGATACCTTTTTAGTTTGCATTTATAACGTTTCGCCCGAAATTCCCTATGCGATACTCCGGGTACCGGTGAGCAGTTCGGCCCAGGACGTTCTCGCGCAAGCCCTAGTGAAAGCCAGGCGTATGGAGGACCCGATGAAGTTTGCCCTGATGGAAGAATTGGAATGGGGTGGCGCTGGTGCTGTTGGCAGTGGGAATCGACAATTGCGTGTCTTGCGAGACGATGAGAATGTTTACAGTACACAAGCTTTCTGGAAGACCCTTGGCAGGTTTATATTAAGGGAGAGGGAACAGGCAGTGCCGAGGCGACACCTTTTACCAGCGACCCTCGACAGGTTGAGTAAAGGATTCTCCGTGGGGAGATCAGTTTCTCTACCTGGTTCGAGCAAGGAGAAGGTCCCAGTCTCCGAGGCACTGTCCGATCCAACTTCCAGGGGTCTCAGGCATCGATTACTGATGCCTGGTCGTAGAAGAGAGGTTCACTCTGACGGCGAAGACAGCAGGGAATCAGAGATTCTTAATGCAGCTCTTCACCTGAAGAAGGTATCACTCAGGAAGTTGAGGGTTTGGAAATCATAGTCCCTATCACGCACAACATCTGATCTTCTCTATGAGGGGGAGTTTGCCAAAGAATTCAAACGACTGGCCGAGAGCCAATTAGCGCCGTCACTAAGGGCATCGAGCACATACAGACGCCTAAATGAGAAGCGATACTGATTAAGAGGGGTCTGAAGATGATTGGACACCGGAGTATTCGTTCGAGGAAGTTCACGGCTGACCACTGTTTCTCTTTGAACCGATTTTCAACCATAATAGGTGGAAAATAGCATCGGACGATTCCAGGATTCAAACGAGTGTTGCAGATTCAACTATTCCGCAGAAGAGTTTGATTAATGTAGTCTCGAGTTTAGTCATTGTTCCCGCGGCCACGTACTTAATTCGGGGTACGAATGCCCTGTTTTCGAATGCAGGTTTACCGAAGGACTGTCTGAAAGGATAGTTTGATTGGCGTTCCTAGGGACATCCGATGATCACTAGTTTTGTTGTAGTCACACCATATCCCGATTAGAAATGCGTATCAACTGACAAATAATTCTCTCGAGTATACGTAATAGAATCGATCGATGGGTTACAAGAGAACCCTTTGCAAGGTTCCGTATTATCGAATAAAAAAAAGGCAACAGTTATCCTCCCGGAAGCTAGGACGACTCGACACCGTATCAATGAGAGGTTTACTTTACAGAATTTTATTTTTGTACACATACATATTTTTACTCTTGTTAAGCGTCTTGCGTAAATATATTTATATGTGACCTACGTATTTCCGTTAGTTCATTCAGAGTACAAATGTTAAGGGTAAGGAAACGATTTGCCAAGTTTCTTTGTGACACCGAGCACACCGACATACACGCGGCACTTAGTACACCATCATACATCACATATCGGTTGATCCACTCGTTTCAATGATGATCTGTCGTAAAGTACACTGGGTACCTGATTTTTCAACCCTTTCTTAATACTTCTCCCTCGGAACAAATTAATACTTGCACTCTGAGTACCTGAATCGTCATTGGGAATCCCTTTACGTTCGTACCAGGCATCATTGGCCAATGTCGGAAATTGCAGATCTACTGCGAGCATCATTTACGATATAGTAATATCGATTGCTTTGAGTGAAAGCTTCAAGATTCCGATCGAACATACCAGACATATCCTAAACCCTTCGAGTCGACTGTCATTCTCAGTAAGCCAACTCTAATTACGTTTACTTAGATATTTATCCCTATTTCGTTGCTCTTTAGTGACAAGTGAGAACTTCCGGTTACTGTGTGCAAATCAATTAACACGCGAAACATCCCGAAACTTACCCGAAAGCAAAGGATACGCGAAAGTTCTGGGAACGTTCTGTCGCGAAAGAGAGTAAAAGAGTGAGTGCGATGAGTCTGAGTGGATGATGTGGAAAAAACTGTGCTGCAAGCTGGAAAACGTATAACTACGGGAAAGATGACACCGTGTGCGTTAGTCACTTATCCACCCAACAGTATTATCGCGCAGATCTCGCTTGCCACGACTGCCAGTGAAACAATTGCACTTACGAAACTTTCGGTTTCCGTTAAACTTGCTTGCGATTGCAACTATCTTTTAATGTTTGCCGCCGACGGAGGGAGAGAAAGAAAGAGAGAGAGAGAAAGAGAGCGTTTATAATTGTTGAGAGTTGTGCCGCTTGCAGATCGTATTTATTGTGCATTGTTAATGATGAACGGAAGTTAAATGAGTGTTACTTTTTCTATCATCGAGTCCCACGTGTCCGACACACAATTAATCGCGTTTGTAGGGTTTATAGGCTGTAGAAAGTAGGCCTAAGAAGCGTCGACTCGACTTCGCTTTTCACAATTACTGCTTCACACTGTTTAAAAAGGAAAGTTTGACTCCGACACCGCTGCCGGGGTCCCTAGCCTAACTCATAGGGAATTTACCCTGCTTCGTGTACAGATATACATATATATCTTATAAGAGATAGTACTGTTAACTCAGTCCCCCTGTTCAATTGACTCTGCTCGTTGAGTTTTCTACGCAGTGCAATGAAATTCAGCCCCGTCTTCCATTACATGCAACAATGTACCTAATACTTTGGACAAATTTACCGACCCGCGTCACAGGGCGGATTTGTATGATCTCCATTATTTTAAGATGTACTTAAAATGATCTCGAACACTTTGGAAAACCCGCTGTTTCTCCGAGTAATAAAGACAAGTGGTACAAATTCAGGAACAATGCGACAAATTACTCAATTCCATAATGGCGAAGATATAGTCATTAAAAATATCAATCACGATTCGATGACTTTATTCCCAGTTACCGGTGAGCAAGGATCATTTACTCCAGGACCTTGCATTATTAACACCGATTTACCATTCCAATTGATTTTATCGCCCGATTTCTTTCGAATAGAAGATGTTCAACTTTACGGAATACATGATCGATAAACGATCGATCGATCGTAAGTTTTATACAGATACTAGTGCTTCAATGAAATTGTATGTATACAGAAACCTTTAATCGCAGTGCAACTTTAAGGCATGTACATACAACAATGGCTACTAATAACACTAACTACGAGAGAAAAGTGGTCGACGCTTCTTAGAACCCCATTGAAACCCCCATATCAGGAGTATAAGAAACACGCAAAGACAAAGTGATCGTTCTTTCAAGGCGTTTGGCAGCCAGTGCAGCTTCGCCCGATATCGAACTGCTGAACTTGTTATAGAACTTTTACGAAGCAGACGAGAAAAGCCTAACTAGAGTGTGGGTGCGAAAGAGGGAAAGCAGTGAAACGTATATCTTCGTGCGCATATCCTCATATCGTGTAGAAAATATCGCTTTGTGCTTGACTACTTGTTTCATTACCTCGAACGAAACGACTCACGAGAGGCCGATGGAAAGAGAGAGAGAGCGATACGCGCAAAAGGCTCATTAGTTTCAGCTGTAAAGGGCTAATTAAAGCGGGGCTATGCGAGAACTTCTTTTAACGCTGAATCCAAACACATTGCACGCTGCACTCGAGTGATCTCGATACAAAACAAACTGCAGTCTTCGTAATATCTGGCAAGAAACTCAGTCATCAATTTAATAAAAACGAAAATCTTTGAATTGTTTAAGTACATTAATCTAATAAATATTGTTGGTTGAATAGTTATAGTAAATTAAGAGGATACTTTTGAATTGTTAACAGATTACAATGAATCAAATTCACGAATATTTAGTTAATTTTTAAATCAAGGTGAGTACCAGATATTCGGATGATCAAAGGAGATCATCGAGATCACTCCAGACCACAATGCAAACACAGCGGGAGCCCAGAACGGGTGTTACACATTGAGCTCCACCAAGAAACGGCTACTTTTTAAAACTTTTGGGACCACTCTAAGCATATTTCCAATGGAGCCCGTTCGAGGATCGACGAGAGTTCACGGAGATCGGGGCGCTGAATTAAGACTTTTGCTTTACGTCGATAAATCAAGGGAGAAGAATGCAAAAACGAAATGAACCTCTTTTTTCAACTGTCAAGGCGATTGTTCGCGTTCTCTCAAAAAGTTTGACGCAATTTCCTTTGAAATGCCGAGCGAATTGGCAAACTGCATCTAACAATTTCCACGTGAAGCACAGGGTACTTAAAAAGAAGGGGGCGCGACAGACAACTTCCAGCGTGTTTTCTCTTGGATCAAAGCCGATCGGCCGAAGCAAAGATGCAAAGTGTAATGCAAAAAGATGAGCGCGTTCATAACTCCGCAAGATCGGACAACTTTCCAGTAATGTCTAAGAAGTTTTTTAAATTGCCCTGTATACCAAAATCTCAATCGGCTTCGTTGCGCTTTTACGAACTAGCAAAGAAAGTGACGACTGGAAGAAAAAGAAGCTGGGGAAAAGTGGGCTAACTCGCAACAGAGTGAGATTCAATGATTTGAGAAAAAGATGGCTTGACGCGCCAACCAAAAGATTCATCCCATAAGGATCGGGCATATCCCTTCTGTACATATCTGTCGTTCTTCGGTAGCTATTACATTAACACACGCGCATTATTACGAGCAATCATTAATCCGATTTAATGACCGCCGTGCACGTGTGCATACGCGGACACACCCTGTGATATACATGCACATGTACACGCGTACTCGCGTACACACCGTCTGCTTCGATGATTGCCTCTGCTTTCTTAGTATCCAAATGATTTCAATGAGTTTAATTATTATTACTAATGTTGCTTCCATAGAATTTATTGTAATAAAAATATCCCTGTTAATTTTCTACTAAATAGTTGTGTTTACTTGTTGAAACGTGTGCCAAACTATAATGTTACAGTTAGACATGATCGATTTAGAATCAATTATAATAATAGTTTGAGTGACTGACAAAATTGAATTGTTACTTTAGGAAAATATAGAAATATTGGAATGTCTCAGTTATCATCATCGACAATTCTAGGTCCTCCATTTATTTGCAATATTTAATTTTTAAAAAATAGATGAGGCATGTGGGAGTCTCAATTACTATCATCGACATACCCGATGATCTTTTTAAAGTCTGTTTTACAAAGTATCTAATCTTTTCATGTAATCACTGGGAGACATTGCCGAAGCAGACGATAAAACGTCGGAGCAAATGAGTTACGTGCTGCACTTTTGTACGGGGCGCATTTTTAATGCCAAACAACCAAAAAAACCAATGTGGAACACACACACATACATATGTCAACCGCGTAAACGATTAATCTTAAAGTAAGGCGAGACGAGCGAGTGCTGGTAGAGTCAGCAGTAGCATAAACGGTTAAACGAGATAAAATATAAATGCGAGGATAGAAAAAAAGTGGTGGAAAGGAAGTGAAGACGAAGGGCGAAAAATGTTTCTGCCAATTGGCCGGCTGGCCCGACCGCGGCTATTTGAAGCTTCGATTGAAGTACATTGTAGTATAAACATAATATGCGACAACGTCTTTTTCATAAGTGTGGTTTTACGAGATACAAATCATACACGCATACGTATATCCTGTAACGGGCGGGCGTAGATGTAACACGTGTAAAAGAGAAACTTGTATCTTACTGTATTGCAGGCCGCGACTCGTTTTACCTTGCCAGATTCTCATCGACACAACTTTCTCATGCATACTATAGAAAGTAAGTGCTGATGGTGTTTTCGCCTATGAATCATGTAGTCCATGGCTTTTTATCAATATTGCTGTGAACAGTCTCCGAGAATTCCGAACTTCAATATGATTTTCACTTCCTTTGATTTACTCCTTGTTAGATTGATGAGATTCTTGGTTTTGCCACAAAAGCATGGGAAAATTGAAATTTTTACCAGCCAATTGAATATTATTAATTATCCTATTAGTAACCAATCGATTTTACTTAAGTTCTTTTAAATATGGATCGTCAATATGCACGATCAATTTTTTTTTTTTCCGTATAAATTCCGTTTTTAAGGATGGACGAGAATTTCAATATTTACTTAAATTTCTGTTCCATCCTAACTTGAATTTTATTAATTTTCTTGTGAAAAAATCGTGATTTTTTCCCAAAGTCAAAAACAGTAGAAGGGATTATTAAGGAGACGTTTGCGAAGCTTAAATAGTTGCAATGAGCTGAGAAGCCGTGTTTGGATGAGAGAAGATCCATTACGCGTTAAAAGGTTCGATCGAGACTTCGATCGATTATCGACGAATTATGAAAGCATAGTGCAACACTAAAGGACGTATCGATTAACGGGAGACTCTTTTCCTAGTACGCGTCTGTACCTACATCATAGCATAATTTTGCGTCATGTTACTTAACAAATACTTAACAAAAAAAAGTGAAGAAGAATAAACGAGAGTGAGAGAGAGTGAGAAAAACGAGGAATGCGAGTAAAGGTCATTGTACGAGTAGCGATTAACATTAACTAGAATTCTCTTTGGCGTTATTATTGTACCACGCGCAAATACACGGGCAAACTTACACACAAACACACAAACACACATACAAGCGCGCGCGATCACACACCTACACATTCGAAGTAGTCCAGTCTCCGTTTTGATTTCAAAAGGACGGCGAGGGAGAGAAGAGCGAGGCAAAAGAAGGAAACACGTAACACATGATCCCGTAAAACGAAGCAGCATGCGGCCATCTTGAAACTTATAGCGAATTTATCACTGCGATGTGTTAATAAGTACCATCAGCGTTGTTGAGAAAAAAAAATGAATCTACATGTAAATAAATATAAAGAGCATTTTTTTAAATAAGCCCAAGGTAGTTTCATTTCGATTAATGCCTCTCCTGATGAGTCTTTCACATTTGCTACGAGCCGTTGAACTTTTAATATAACAACTGATTGTTTCGTTAAGTTCTATATTTGTAATTCGAGAAAATTTTGGAAAATCTAGTTGTACCAGTTATAAAGTCATACTGCCATATTCGAAAAGTTTATATCAAAATTTATTATCTTCCTCTCTGTGTTCTTTTATTATAAAAACATTAAATTGCAAGTTTTTGAATATCTCTGTATTTTGATTGCCAAATGATTTGGAAAACAGATTCTCATTATCTATGAATGCACATTACGCGTGGAATTTTTAGAATTACGTAAACAAGCACAAAGTTTGCAAATATTAAACAAGGTTGTCTCTGGTAAAGAGGCGAGTTAATCTTATCAGCATTCGCAGAGCGGTCGAGGCAGTTTCTTGTCGGCTCGACAGCATCATTGAAGCAGTTGTCATCGAGACGCGCTGAGCAACAGTTCCATAAACAAGTCTGTCTACAGTTTAACCATGCAGGTACTAATTCGCGGGCATTTTTGTGTCGAACCAACTAAATAAGATTGTATGCAAATATAATCGATATCGATAAAGAATTGAATAGCTATCAAAATGCGAGGTTTGTTCGCGTAAACTTACGGGTGATTTTCAAAGTGTCACGTGCCAGTGTAAACAAAGTGATAACACTTGTTTTCGTACTAGTCTTACTTGAATTACGAGGATACTTCAGTATTTGAAACAATCAAATGGTGTCTAACGAGTTCAACAAAGAAAAACGTGTTAAATCCAGATAAAAATATAACATAACCTATAGGAATGCACTGGGAAAGTTGTCCATAAACAATATAGTATATACCAAACGACATAGATTTTGGAGATAAAATATTAGACATAAAATATATATTGAAAAATAACTGAAAATATGAATAACGTAATAGTTTAATGAAAAGTGTGATAAACTATATGACAATAACAATAGGGAACAAAACAAATAAATTATATAGTAAACTTAATCAATGATAATATTGGCAGTATATATCAAAGTGAACAACGAAAGATATTCAATTTAACAAATCATAAAAATTGTTAGAGATAAACAAGTTTGAAAGACAACGGTTATAGTAGGATTCAATCTCAACAAGTTATAGACTATGTAAAATTAACTCAATAATACTGGTGATCACAGCTGAAATGTAATTAACATATAAGTAATCACAGCCAATAAAACGTATCACAGAATGCTACATTTCAATAGTTAAACAACCCGACAATTAAACAAGCAACAATATTAAATGAAGGAACCAACAGAAAATAGAATAAACTTTAACGGATAACGTTACTGGACTTAACAAAAATAGGAGAAAAACTGATAACGTAATATAGAATAGATAGACAAGAATGAAAACAATAGTAAAAATTTGATGCAAAACGATAATCAAAACTTTTGAAACGTTAACAGATGAAGAAATAAAACAAGTTTAGTGTAAAGAAATGAATTTATGAGTTACTTATCAAGTGATTAGACCGAGAAAAACGAAAATGGAAAATAAAATTGGCAAACAAAACAATGAATAAAATTGTAATAAACTATGTATTCGCGCGTCATGGTACGTAAATCGAAATATCAATGCAACGAATAAGTTCAACGAATTAGTTCAACGATAACGAATACTCAAACGATAACAATTTCAACAATTAGAAAAAATATATCCAGTATAAACAAAAGTTAAAGTCAACATTGATAACAAAATAAACTATGACAATCATTAACAAAAAGAAGAAACTACTAACAATAGATAATGAAATTGATCAAACATGAAAATAGAAATATAAGGAGACAAAAATCAACTGATACGAAACTGAAAAAGTTTAACAATTACATAAACTATAACTGGGAAAACTCAACAAAGAATAAAATTAATAAGTGCAAAAAACAAATAAGTTAAACATCAGGTACAAGGAAAGAATACTGGAGCTCACCGGGAATAGAATGCATATACAACAGTCAAATAAAAAATAAAATAATCCAATAAAGAGAAACTACAAACAAGAAACAATAACGCGATAAACTAAATTGTAGAATAAACCAAACTGCGAACAATTAATAGAAGTGAACAAACCAAACGTAAACGATATAAAATGAATAATAAAATAGATTTTGAAAGTAAAAACCGATCAAAACAATGCAAGAATCAACAGTGTACTTTAAACAAATCATAACGATATAACAACCGATAAGACAATAAATTGAACAGCAATATTAAATAACAGCAACAGACAGCGTTTGAAATAAACTGATAAATGTAATGAAAACACAAATAAAAAATATTGAATAACGAATTTGAATAAACTAAAACCAGAGAAGTAACTGAAATGCAAATAGTAAATAGAAAATAGGAAACCAAACATAAAACGGTATGAAGTGAGTAACAAAATAGACTTTCAAATGCAAGCAATTAATAGAAAACGATTGAGCAACAAAAGAAACCATAAACCTTTATAAAATTAATAATATAGACTTTGATAATAAAAACCAATCAGAGTAACCAACATAGATAAATCTGTCGAAAAAGAAATAAAGCAAATGGAAACAAGTAATAGAAAACTATGTAGCAATAATAAACCCGAGAATAAACTATATAGAATTAATAACAGTATAAACTTTGATAGTGAAAACCAATCAGAACAACCAACATGCGTAAACCAGTCTAACAATAAAACCAAATAAGCAAATGCAAACGATAGAAAACTATTCAACAACAAAATCAACAATAAAACATTATGCAGTTAATAATATAATAGACTTTAAAAATGAAAATCAACTAGAATGATAACATAAACAACACAAGTTAACGGAATAACAATAACATTGGTTGAATTTCAGAGTGTAACATTCGAGTATAGAGGCAGCATAGTGCCAGTCTTTACACCTTTCGATGATGACAGGTAAAAAATCTCTTGTTATCCATTAGTAAAAATATTGTTATGCTCTATGTGAGGTTTTCTTTGGGATATTAGTAATGTTTTAAAACGGTTTGTTATGAATCAACTTGTTTGTAGGGAAAGAACATTAAATCTTTCTATCATCCCCCAATACGCTAAGTATTTAGATGATGAAGGCATTTCTGGTGTTCTCGGTGAGTAAACTCTCATTCGCGTTATTAAATTTAACCATCATTTAATAGCAAGTAAACTTGCTACTAAATTGTTATATCCGAACTATTGAAACACTCTTATGTCATGTTTTACCGAATAATTGAAAGTAAATGGATGTAACCATTAAATTAATATGCATGGTAGTGAATGGCACGACGGGTGAAGGAACGTCGATGTCCGTTGCGGAAAGAAAACTGGTCGCCGAAGCATGGGCGAATGCAGTCAAGAAGACAAATCAACATCTGATGATTCAAGTGGGCGGAGCACCACTAACCGATGTTCTTGAACTTGTACGTATGAAAATTCTTCTCTCGAAAAGAGAATTTCTATCAACATATCGTATAACGTAATATGTTCGAAACTGAACAATTAAAGCTGAAACCGAAGCTTACTTCGTTTGATAACAGTGATAAATTAATCAATAAAATTATGATTCAACTTAATATTAAGGAAAACTTGGGAAAACTTAATGAAACTACAGAGGAAATAAGTGCTTAGGTTAGTGAATAGAAATAGCCGCTTGCTTATTAGCGGTAAGATGGAAAACTATTATAAGAATATCTTTTCAACACGTGAATTCACACTTGATATAAGAAAAAGGGTACCAAAAATACTAATGCAAATATAACGTGCAATATACTATATAAGAAACTCAACAATTAAAGCTCAATGCAAAGCATACTTTGTCTATCAACACGCGATAAATTACTCGAAGAAAGCAAACTGAAATTTAACGAAAAGTAAAAAAGTAACTTAGAAGAGTTTAACAAACTATAAACATAGATAAGAGAAAAATCTTTGAACGTAGTAATAGCATTTAAGAAAACTGTTACCCTAAAAGATAAAATACTGTAGAACAAAATACGGTAACTAGTACAAGGATTTAAATCTAAAATTCTACTATACTGATATCGCAGGCAAAACATGCTGAAAGCATTGGCGCAAACTCTATTCTATGTCTGCCTGAATTGTACTTCAAACCGACATCGTCAGAACAACTAATAGACTACTTAAAACTGGTGGCGGACGCTGCGCCAAGAACGCCTCTCTTATACTACCATATCCCTATGTTCACCAACATTAATAGTAAGTCAAGCTATAGCTGTTAATCGAAAATTTAAAAAAGTATAAGAATTAGGGAAAACTAAATTCTAGTACACATGGGCAAGTTCCTTGAATCCATTGGAAATAAGATCCCATCATTCGTGGGCATAAAGTTCACCAGTAGCAACTTGGATGAAGGTGCGCTAGCCACAAATGCCTGTGATAAGAAATATGTGGTCTTCCTTGGAAATGACCAGGTAACTATTAAATACTCTATAATTAGCCTATAATTCTTATTAAAAAGAATATACGTTACGAATCTAGATAAATCTTTTATTTTTTATTGTTTTTAGTTAATCAGCGCCGCTTCTATTTTGGGCATGGACTCGATAATAGCGACGAGCTTGAACATGTTTCCCGCACTAATAGATGAAATTGTGACAGCATGCGATTTAAGTGACGTTAAGGTAGCAAGAAAACGACAGGATAAACTTACTAACGCGGTCTGTGTAATATCAAAACATGGTAAGAAATTTTTAATATAAATTAAAACGAGTAAACTGTGTTTATAATGCGTATGATGAGTGAATTATTTTCATAGGCAATTGGGTGGAAACGATGAAAATAGCAATGTCATTGCTAACGACTATTAAAGTTGGCCCTGTGCGACCACCTCTCAAAGTTCTGGGACGTGAAGTTACAGCATCCATTGCAAAGGGTTTGACTGATTTGGGACACGTTTTACGCGACTAAAGTGAGGCTATTATCGAGGCATATCTTTCTACTACTTTTGATATTCCAGTGAGTCTATTTTTGTAACACAACAAACTGTTCTTTTACTAAGCTCTATCGCTACTTTGTTTCTATGCAACTCTTAAGAATCTGTTCTAATTCTTGCAATCATATTAATATGTCAGAGAATAAATGAACATTTATGAAGAATATGAGTTTGTCTGTCGAAATGATGTTACGAAGCAATCACTATAAGACGGCTACTAAAAATCACATTCTCATCCGCGGTGGGCTGCGTATTTTCGGGAAATATAAATGTCAATAACCCTATAGAGTCATCATACTTAAAAGACTGGACAAAGAGTCCTCTTCTCGCGATTGACTGACGATCTCGCGCTTGGGGTTTGGGCAAAAAAGTGACTGCTTTATTGCCTGACACAATCGTCTCTTGACGGTTGCAAGCGATCGTCTGAGCAACGCCGATTGTGGGGTTCGAGAGTGCCGTGATACTCGATGTATTGGAGGTTTTGCGTTATTCAACCGTTTGCAGCGACTTATGTGTCCCTTAATTGGTTTCGGGTGGAAAATTCTAGAAGAGAACTTTGTACGCGAATAAGCAAGGGTACCGAGTTTGTTGAACAGACAAAATCGTTTAAGAGATTGGCAATTATTTGTAATTATTCGATACTGTTCATGAAAAATAGACTGCATTGTAACTGAATGTATATATGAAACTGCAATTGCACCTTGAAATAGTGAAACACACATTATTGGATATGGTACGGCCTCATTAAGACTAATTACCAGCACTACCACTATGGATTTTGCAGCTGGTAAATGTTTATGGATGAAAACGGTAATGCTAAACTTTCAATGCTTTAGTGTCTCTTTACCACCTCTTCACGCTCAACAAGTAAAACAGTAGAGAACACACTAGTCCAGTCGTTATAATAAAAAGATCCGTAAACATTCTAACGCAATTGACGCGCACTGACTAATTCCAAATATGGAAATATACGAATTGATAGCGCTGCTTAAAAATGTGAAAATCGTGTATACACCCATCGTAGAGAATAAAATTGAATGCTTGCCGAAGAAACAGCCTTAAAATCGAACTAGAATTTCGTACGTCATTCTTCGAAACAATTCATTGCCCATCTTTAAACGCTATGAACAATGATTTTCTTCCGGAATAAACAGCATCGGATTACAAGAAACATTATTAGAATATCAATGATTCTACCGCTTTTATATTAAACCAAATGAATACCTAATCTACGCGAATTAATAGTAAGCGAAGTTAATATCAAGTGAGACTATTTTCTCACAAATTGGATAACGTAATTCTACAAAAAAATAAAACGCGATTTAACGGGACTCTGAGTGTATAAACGAATAGAAATAATAGTCATTGCTGCAGAAATATATCGACTCACCGGTTGTAGAATGTGGCTGACTGGACTGCACATCTGGAGAACTGTAAAGATGGAAAGTATGACATTAATTGAAATTGTGACAAAGCCATTTGAGACTACATTGAATTTGGGTATGAATGCTCAATCTACGCTGGGTACGTGTCCAGCAATGGCGCTACTAACCCCATAAAGTATAACAATGATTTGAACAAATACTTCAAGCAATTCCCAAACGAAGAGTTTAATTCACGAGACGATTGAGAGGGTGCAAGTGCAGTTAATAATAGAAGCAAAGAAAGTATAGACCTTCATGTATTAGTAGTTTCTAACCAGTCATCAGCTAACGGATCTTTCTATTAGTTATTTCAAGTACAGCGGATTTGAATTCGTTATTACTAAGAAACACAATGAGTTATAATTTGGACACTGTACTTAACTACACAAATGTGCTCATTTAAGTTAAGAGCAAATAAAAGCATATGTATAATATTGAGAATGCTTACCGACTCTCCATGTTAAGCAGGAATTTCCGTCACCACTTCATTTTTCACACTGCACACGAAAACTGCAAACCGAAATCGAATGGACTTAAAGCAAGACTCTAAAACTAAGCAGTAATACTGAGGACCGTAACACTAACACCGAGAGAACTCGAAAAGCTTCGAAAGCAACACTTTCAACGATCTGAGTTGACTCGAAATGCAAAAGAATCTCAAGACTTCTCACAATGATGAATCAAGGAAAACTGTGCCAAGAAATGCGCGGTCGCGGACTTTGAAGACTCGAGAGTTGCCGATTTTCAGGGTGGGGATTGGTGGGGATGGCGCTCTCGTCGCTCGGTCCCAGCCAATCAGCGCACCGCAGGCCCATCCCTACTAGTCGCTACGAGTCCCTACCACATCCACCGCTCGAATTCGCATGCGCCATGCTTCAATTGTTCGCTTGCACATAGCTTTTGTTCAAATCTTATAATTTTATAAATATGAGGATAATACGAATTATGCGGATGATATATTTGAATTCTTAAATCAACTTTTATAGATTATGCGAATGCTCTGCTGCTATCTCTGTTGTACATAGTAATACATTCAACGCAGTAAACCACTCTTCAGTTTAATCTTTATTCTAAGCATACATCGCATTTTTAATCGACATTGAAAAAGGCAGAGAACTTCAATTCAATTTCCGATTATATTCAATGCCAAAATTATTCGAATTCATTTTTCCAGATGAAAATATATTGTATGTTTCAGAAAATATCCTACTTAGTTTCTGCTTGCAAGTTTGTATGATAAAATATTTCTTTCACTACTTATTTGTATCTAATGCCTATCAAGTGTGTGAATGTGTCTGGGACACAGTTATTTTTCTGTCACACTTTCATGACGTACCCACGTCGGATTTCGTCAACCGGAATTTTCTCAGTAACAAGAACATGATGCGAAACCCGATCGGATCCTGTGAAGCTAGGATGCTGTCGTACTATGTTTGCATCTGGTTATGATAATCGGCATGATCATCATCGATTCGCATAGCATATATGGATGTAATCATCGTCGATCTTTATAACTTGCTTCTTCGATGCTTCATCCGAACCAATCCAGTGCGTAATCTAAAAGCACGTCTGTAATTGGCAATCCAGTGTACCAATCTAAAAGCGCGTGTTACTGAACACATGTGAAAAACATAGATGCGTATATCAATGGCTGTGGGAGAACATGTTATGCGATGCTATTCTGTCATCCATTGGTCATCCCTACATATTTCGTTCAATCTTTGATTCAAAAGATCGAAGCATCGATATCTCAAATCATACAATATCTGATTCGAATATAACATAGATAACAAAACTCTAAATTATGCTAAACAGAAAGTGAAAGTGCAATATTTTCCAGCGAGTACAGTTACAATGTCGAATTCCGTTACATTGTCCTTTCCGGAGGACTTCCTCAGCAACGTGGCCGAGCCGTTCTCGAGTGCACCTCATTGAAATCCATATGCGTGTTTTCTGCGTGTCACCGGGTGTTACTTCAATCACCGAAAACCGGGAAATCCCGTGAAGAGGGTGAGTACTGATTTGTAAGTTAGTGAATCCATAAAACATTTGGCTGCCAGCTTCGCACTCGGTCAGCATAGGCAACAATATTAAAATGCACGTGTGCATCCCTTTTACTTACCAGGTATTCGAGTCGCGCGGTACTTGGCTGCGAGCACATGGTTAGCAGTTAACTCTCTCCACTCTTCCAGGGGATTAAAGACATTGTTCTTTCTTTCGTTAATCCGCCGGTGTGTGAAGACGGCCACCAACCACTTCGAGGCGCGCTTGGTAATAAAGTCATTAAAGGTCTCAGCAGGTATCGAGACCTGCCCGCTTCCTACCTGCTGCACACCCCATAGCTTCGCACCTCGCCGATGATCGGTGATTATCACCATTATTTTCCGCGACCCAATTCCCCTTAGCTCGCATTGTCCATTTTATGAAGCGCTTTACCGGAAATCGGACTACGTGAAATCTCATTACCAGGAATGCGATTATCGTAAAGGCGAAGGATTTTAATCCGGGGATTAGCAAATTGAATTTCATGAATAGATGATCTTGTATACACGGCATAAATGTTTAGTTATCGTTAATTTAAATAGGCTCTTCTTTATGTATGGATATATACAGTGCATGTACCAAAGGAATTTGTAATCACTGCAAATGTTGTTGTGTACGTATGATACGTATGTTTACTTATTGATTCTTTTCGATTAGACATCACTCTGTAATGCCGGAATGACTGATTCATTAGGTTACTCGATTATACTGGAGTTATTGAATAGATTATTATGTGCATGTATTCGTTGGTACTGATTTAGAGGAGTTCTATCGATTCAATGAAAAGTTCATTTCATTGATGACAGATTAGATTATTTTAATACAGGATGTTCCTTGAATATTTAAATAAGTCGATAGTTTCTATGAATTGATCAATGTTTTGTGGTCATTCTCGAAATCATTAGGAGCATAAGATAATCAATAAGAACTCACACGTACTATAAGTTGTCCGGTAACAATTGTATTTTCCTCCAGTTTTGATCTCGTTATAATACAATTAAAGATTCCAAGCATTACGAATCGTTGATTTAATTCAATGAAACCTGAAAGTCAAGACTCTGCATACAAGAACGTGCAGGCACGTGTATTCCATTTGCTAATCCCCGGATTAAAATCCTTTTCTTTCACGATGTATCCATAATCGCATTCCTGGTAATGAGATTTCACCTAGTCCGATTTCCGGCAACGCGGTCTATAAAACGCACAATGCGCGCTAAGGGGAATTGGGTCGCGGAAAATAATGGTGATAATCACCGATCATCGGTGAGGTGGGAAGCAAAAGGGTGCGCGGCAGGTAGGAAGCGGGCAGGTATCGATACCTGCTGAGCCCTTTAATGACTTTATTACCAAGTGCGCCTCGAAGTGGTTGGTGGCCGTCTTCGCACACCGGCGGATTAACGAACGAAAGAACAATGTCTTTAATCCCCTGGAAGAGTGGAGAGAGTTAACTGCTAACCATGTGCTCGCAGCCAAGTACCGCGCGACTCGAATACCTGGTAAGTAAAAGGGATGCACACGTGCATTTTAATACGGTTGCCTGTGCTGACCGAGTGCGAAGCTGGCGGCCAAATATTTTATGGATTCATTAACTTACAAATCAGTGCTCACCCTCATCACGGGATTCCCTGGATTTCGGCGATACAAGTAACACCCGGTGACACGCATAACCTCTCTTGACAGACAACGTGCACATGGCTTTGAATGGGGCGCCCTCGAGGAAAGCTCGGTCGCGTTGCCGCCCAGGCCCTTTGGAAAGGACAATGCAACGGAATTCGAGATTGTAACTGTACTGGCTACAATGAATATTCCACTGCGATTTTCTGATTAGTGTAATCCAGGGAGAGTATAACATTGGTGAATAGTATCGTCTTGTATTAAAGAGCTACGAGAACTATACGTTTTCTTATCTACATTTTATTGAAATATGATATTGTATGATTCGATATAGGGACTCTTCGATCTTTTTAATGAGGGATTTCACCCACCGCAACCCTTATACTGGAATTCTACCTAATTGCAATGATCTGTATGATTATCATTGATCCTCCTAGCATAAGCATGTAATCACGATCGATGATAACGACTACAAGGCATAGCATAAGTTGACGACACTACAGATAGCAGTCACTGCAGACAGTTACACTTATGCAAATTGCTCATTATCTGTTGCGTGGACACAAATATCTTTTATCTTCTATAAACATCCGCAGTCTACTGATGTATATTAAGTAAACGCACGCTATCAACTCCTATATCAATTAGCACTAGGTTTCCAAAGACCGCCGCGACATAGGCGAGCTCCGCTGCATATAAAGTGACCTAATTAACATCGGATCGGGTTACGAACCTTTCGAAGCCAGGGTGTTTCTGAGCCCCTTTGTCCAATGCTCGGGGTAACCGAGAGGCAGAGACCGTCGGAGACCCTAGAGGATTAGCGTTCCGAAGTTCTCAGCCACGTGTTGAGGGAACCGGCGATAAGTATTTCGCTTCGAGTATTTTACGACCAAGGTACTTGACTTAAGCGCCCAGGGTTGATGGACCTTTGTTTGCAATCTGGAGTGAACTGCGGGCAATCGGCCAGCATGCGTCTTCGGCGACAAAAGAATCAGCCGTGAGCCTTTGCATGGTGCTTGGTCGTAAAACATTTGGCCAACAGCAAGCCGATCACCCAAATTCCGAGGAATCCTTCCTGATGGGTATTTCGGTGCACGTGAACTTCGTTTCAGTGACTTTTATTATGTCTGAACCTTCCGCGGGATTAAACGGTTAAGGGTGCCGATATCGAAAGATATGAATCGCAAGGCATCGAAGTATCTAATATTGATAATCGAAGAGAAATCCAGATTTCCTCGCATTAAACTCAGTTCAGACAGACAAGCCGTTGTCCTTTATATTAGTAGAGATAATAAATTTGAATAGAAAAGACATTTTAGTCGCTCGGTACATGCACATGGACTTTCAGAAACTCTGGAGTCTCGCACCATATGACTGCTGTAAATAACATACTACCTGGGTGAATGAAGATTCTTCTGCATCTGAAAGTACAGATGTCAAGATTGTGTGAGACAGTCGATGGGTAATTTATTCCCATAAGGTTCTAATGGCCACGAATAGGGATTTCCGGGATTTTTGCATAAGTACAATGAAACTCTGGCATGTCGTTTTTTTAGAAATGTGCCAACTGGGTTTCAAGCGTTGAAGTAACCAATCTCTGAATGAAAAATACCGATTTTAATGATATTCGGATTGTTGCAGACAATCAAAATGTAAAAACTTTCTAAATCTCGGTTTTCTAGCGAGACCGAATGAGAATTGAATTTAAATCCGTTATATAACAAATCAATTGCTATACCACAGCATTAGAATTCTTGTTTCGTTATCGCGCTAAAAATTTAAACACAGGCGCTACTTGACACGAGATTGGTCGAATTACCTATGGTGTAAAAAACATGCATACGAATCATATAGGCAAGAATAATATTCATGATTCCTGTATTTATTTAGCTCCAAACAAACATTACTCTTGGCAGTTTCATTGAATTCGTAATACTGATAAAAGCAGCTGCTGACTCCTGGTGTGAGAAGTCAAGTCTTCTCCGGGCAATCCACCATCTTTTCCGTGTGATTGTCTAGTCTGTATTTTATAAACATGGCTGCTATCAGTGTGGGTTGTGGCGATTTTTTGGAATTTCAGGTATTTAATATTTTATTTTGACAATAGGTCTTTGGAATTTCCATGCGTTCGCATTTGCAAGTATATTCTAGTTCCCAATCCATTGGTATGCAAGATTTGTTCTTTCATGTAAATCATTCGAATGAAGTAGAACCACTATGCATCACCGGGTTTAATGATTTTATTAATAGTTTCTTTCATTATTGCATGAAAGAAGTACATAATTACGTGAAATAAGAAAGGCGGTTAGGGGGATTTGAAAGTTAATTTTGTAGTGTAAATATATTCTCAACTTAATCCTTGGAAAAATGAAATTAGGTTAAGAAACCACATGGACTGTTGATGTTTAGTTTGATTATTGATTTGAGTATATTGTAATTCGTAATGTTGACATATGACATAGGCTTATTGTAAAATAGATGCATAAAAGAAATAGTATCCTTGATCATTATTCATGGTATTATAGAGAAACTAACTTTCCTTGAGTGTCTGTCTTCAATACAACACACGCGATACTCCTCATGCATGTTTTCTTGATGCGTGATTGTTTAAATTCGAGATCGACACAAGGTGCGTCGGCTTCGCGTCAGAAATGTTTGAATGGAAAATTGTTTTGTCTTGAATGAGACACATGTGTAAAGCGGGATAAACAAGTTTGATAGTATTCAAATTATATTCACGTACAAAAGTTAATTAACGCCTCAAACATTCACTGATATATAATAATAAATAACATTGATTATGAAATCTTACAGGATGCCTTGCAGAAGATGCGACAGATTGATGATAAAATCATTCATACACTGAACAGTACAATCCCAACGGAATCCTTTAAGGGACAAGTAGACGCATCTTTCCAATGCAAAGAATTATATAGCCAACTAGAAGAGAGTCATAAACAACGACAATTGGCTATTACAAAATGTTTAAATGCCAGCAAACAAAAGGTAAAGGAATTAAAGAACAAAAAAGACAATGGCGAGGAAACACCGGACCTTCTGAAGCAGCTAAGGAAAGAACAGTCTACATGGCGATTAATCGAATCGGAATTAAGTGTGGAAGAAGTAGTGAAAGAACGCTCACTGAAGGCCTACTACGAACGGTGCCGTACTTTTTATAAACCAGCTACATTAAAGTTCTGAAACGTATGAACATCGCACCATAAACTCTTGGAATGGAAACTTCCTACTTTGGTGAAACTGCAAGTATTACCGGTGCAACGAGAACACATATTGAAAATGTGGAGATCAAAGTGGTAGAAGGATTTTAACTGAGATGTTTCTGGTATAATTGAAAATTGTTACCTATCCATTAAAACATACATTAATCATTATATATAGTTGTATATAGCATTTGCCAGCTGTTAGTTACAATGTATTTGGTATTCGTCAGATTATACAATAAAAAAATATTTCACGTTTCCTTCGGATTTATTAACACTGCATAATCGATTAATATAAGACGCTAACGACACAAGACATTGAGAGGTAATTTCCAAAATTCATATATAAATAGTCGCGAAAGTTTTGCCGAGCTGTAAAGTGCACAAATAATAGGTGATGAGATGTAATCTCTATAGAATTATATTGCTTTTTAAGTGAGCACAATTCACCTATTCTAACGCGCGTCTAATCTTATGATTGCTTTTCTTAACACATATCTAAGCTAACATTTTCTCGATATCACAAGGCGCTACGACTTAGGTACACATGTCCTTGTAGCAAAGGAAAGATCCAGGAGAAAATATTCAACTTCTCCGTGATGTTAAATACTGGTCATAGAGATTGTTGAGATATTAGAATCGAGATTATTTTGATTGTACTACGACGCCGCCGCTGCTGCTGTCTTCTCAGCCGCTGCCTTTCTCTCAGCTTCGCCCTGTGCTCGAATTCGTTTGTGCCACTCTTCATTCTGCTTCATTAATGAATCGCCAGATCCAGCTCGTTTCTTGCCAACAATCACAGTATACAGGAACAGAAGAATAAATGACCCCATCATATAATTGCACACCTTGATCCGAGCCTTGCTGCGGGCTGCGAGTATGCATTCGAACCTGGACATACAGAGTTTGTATTAATATGGAATAATTCTTCACATTACTAAAGAGTTTTACACGATAGACAGATAGATAATGTGCTCGAACTGATAATACTTATCACCGATTGAATTTGGATATGATTAGAGTTAGAGCAGTCTGTTCTTCCTGCATAGAACTTCACTATGTTCGCAGCAGAATTAATAGAGATAACGCTTCCTGCCAGTTAAAGAGTCTTGTGTAATAGAAAGTTTTTGTGACACTTACGTTACTGCTTCAGGAACTTCAGCCTGGGTCTTGTATCGCTTCACCCATACCAACATCCATCTGTCAAAATTATTCACATTGTACATGTGCCCACCTGTGGAATGCAGAAAATTATTGTTAAAAACAGATCCATTTAGAGTTCCAATATTCAACGGAAACTATCATGCTACTAATGCCCATTTACCTAAGATTCCTTTGGTATCTGCTGATGAGCCTTGGTTAGTACTTGCACTTGGTTTGCTTGGTTGACTTTCATTTACGGGGAGTTTTCCATCACGTTTAGCTACTGTTAAACTAAATGGTCTCGTCGACGTAGGGATCCTCAATGGACGGATAAATCTTGTTATAAACATCCTGAAAATAATTATGAACATTAAATCCTTGAAAAGGAAAGTGAGATATGACTGATGTAAAACGTTCCATATTTTTTGTTCTTGTTTATAAATTATCAATTTAAACACAAAGCGATAAACTGTTTATGGATTATTTTTTATTGAGATACGTCATGCTGCTCTATCTCCAAAATTACAGTTTTGTTGTCAAATTCACAAGAAAGAGTTGCAAGTAATGTCACAGGTGGCAGATTGTTTGCAGGCCTCTTTAGTCTCTTTATCTACATATGTTTAGATAGGAATATTTGAAAAGGTATTTTCAGTATTGTAGCATCACTTACAGATTAGCTTTTCATTATATTTACTATGGTAAAAAAGATAAATGATTTAGATAACTACAGTCAATTTTTCACAATGCTTTAGAATATTTATATTCTACTTTGGTTCAATACCTCCACGTTATTCGTGCATAAAAGTAACTCGAACGAACTTAATGTTTTGGTTGATTGAAACAATTAATAACTAGTATAAAATAAGTGCAATAAATATTACACTCTTTGTGTTAAATACTTCAAAAACATATGGGTGGGAGATATGCAGACAACAGGCAGCAGCCTTAAACAAACTTTGGAATATCGCGAGTGCCAGAATTAATACAAGCCGGCCGAAATTTTGATATCGATCAAAATTGCATCATATTGTTTTGCTTTACTTTATGTAATAAGCAACACATACGATCAAAAAATTATATTCGCACGATGAGATTTACTCCATTAAATTCTTTCTCGAAAAGTATGTGTGCCGATAGTTTGTTTATTATGCAGAAATATATGCAGTGGGAATTCTTATTTTCGGAGCATTAAAAAAAGCATCAAACATAGGTATGTCAGCGCACTCCGAATCTCACGTACATGAAATGACTGAAAATTAAAATGGAGCTATGGTGCGCCGTCAATGTACGATGATTTAGAACTCTGTCATATGATTTTCACAGGTTATACGTCTATAAATAAACAGTTGCTCTGAATATATCGTACACCAAATGTCAGTACTGTATCGACCTTGAACCGTTTTTCACGTACATACAACTGAGTTGTAACTATCGATAATTTGTTGTAATTTTAACAATCACCGACACTAATCCGCACTTGCTTTTATCGCACATGCAATATGCCATGTAACGATAATCAAATACTTACGTTTTAACGGAACAATTATCAACTCGTTCATAAAGGAACAATCACTCTGTTGCGTGACCTCGATGAGCAGTTCACTGGCGCGATAAGTGGCGCTCGCCTTCTTTTATAAACGATCATCTCCCACCATCATCGCCAGTCCGGATATGTGTATTTTACAAACGGGCTACCACAGAATGAGATACAGTTTTCGACGAAATCTTTTTTACGTAATTGACGCTCAAAAACATTAGCCACTTCTTTCTGCGTCTTGCGAGATGGGTACTTTGTTGAGCAAATACACTATGACATGTATCTGACCGTTAATATGTTATTTTGTTTCTACTTTGGTTACAATGTACCGCGCATTTGATTCAGTTTAAAATAATTAGAAGTATATGTTAACAATTATCCATATCTTTAATAAATTCGGAAATAAAGTTTTGCAACTTCATCAGTTAAACTACCTTCAATCTTGCAAGGCTTGGGAATAAAAGAGTTTGTACCTTATTATTTATAGTTGTAATTCGTACAATACAATTTTTATCATATGTTTGCGAATCGAAGCAAAAATTGCAATGATTCTGAGAATCGTTCGAGGATTAGAATGAAAGTAAAAGTAAAAAACAGATAAATATGACGCGCATATAGTTGTGGGAACGCTACGTGTGAATGTGTTAAATCTTACATCCTGGCGACGTGACCAAGATCAGGTCAGCCCAGGTAATGGTTATGCCCTTTATGGACGGTCGAGTATTTACAATTGCTCCTTCCCCCTTTCTCTTTTTCGAACGACCACGAAATTGAGACGTGAAGCTTAAAAAGCAGTATACCGCAATAAATCTGCAGCATCCAAGTATTTTGTACAAACTAATAGAACGGAATTAATAACAGTGGATTCGGAAAGATGTAATTTTTCGGACGTGACGAGAATCATGTCATCTTTATCTCTTTCTGTATTCATCTTCGCATCTGAGAAACCTGTAAATGGGGCACCGACCGAGACTGCTACGTCACTGACCTCAACACTCCGCACGTCCGCACGTGCAGCATGGCAGATGCATAGTGAAACCGAACTAATATTGTTATGATTAATTACTGCTACAGTGTATGAGCAAGAATAGAACAAAATGAAGGTGAAAATACTATCAAGGAACCCCGACGAGTATATGCGGGAAACAAAAAGGGACATCCATAAAGGTATGTATATTTGATTGTGTACTCATTATCCTAACCTAATACCTGCATATAAACAGACATCTATAAATGATTCATATTATTGTTAACTCTAAAAAATATTATTTATGAATTTATAGTCATAGTGCATTTATAATAATAGCATACCGCAGTGATAGTGAGCGATATTGTTTGTTTACTTAATATTGTTATTTATTATAATACATATTATATGTTATTAATACGAAAATAATTTCAGTACCAAGGAACTATGATCCTGCTTTACATCCACTGGAAGCCGCTAGAGAATACACAAGGGCTTTAAATGCAGTGAAACTAGAGAGAGTTTTCGCCAAGCCTTTTGTGGGAAATTTGGAGGGTCATAAGGATAGTGTTGCTTGTCTAAGTAAACATCCCCAGAAACTCTCTGTGTTGCTGAGTGGATGCTACGATGGAGAAGTAAAAGTATGGAACCTTCCGCAGAAAAAGTGCACCAGGACATTTTTGGCTCATGATGGTATTGTGCGTGGCATTGCGTTCAGTGTGAATGCTGAGCAGTTCATCACCATTGGTGATGATAAGACTATCAAGACATGGATTTCAGAGAAAGAACCATTTGAGGAGGAGGAGCCAGTTAACACGATACTTAGTAAAGTAAGAGAGATTTTTTTAAGCTGTACTCGGTTTACCAATAAATCAGTTATTTATTGTTTTACTTTTCTTCGGTAGTCGATAATCACAGGAATCTCACATCACCGTAAGGATCCGTTTTTCGCTACATGCGGTGAGTCCTGTCAAATTTGGGACGAGACGAGAAACGAGCCTGTGCGGACTTTTAAATGGGGGGTGGACACTCTGCATGATATTAAATACAATCCTGTAGAAACTAATTTAATGGGTAAGCGTCTTTGATTTTATGACACATTTTTTCAAAACCACTTTCATACAATAATTTTTTTTTGCAGCCGCTTGCGCGAGTGATCGTAGTATTATTTTATACGATTCGAGAGAATCAGTTCCGCTTCGTAAAGTTGTCATGAAATTACGTGCTAATAAATTATCGTGGAACCCGATGGAAGCTGTTACATTCACCTGTGCCAATGAGGATTATAAGTATGTGTTTATATAGTATAAACGTAATCGAGTAACAGAAACACTTATGCCGTCCAATACATATAATGGTATAATTATAATTCGTGTTTAATTTTCAGTTTATACACATTTGACATTCGCAAATGGAAGTCGCCTGTAAACGTTCATAGGGATCACGTTGACGCTGTCATAGACGTCGATTATGCTCCAACCGGCAAAGAATTTGTGGCAGGTAGTTACGATAAGTCAGTTCGTATTTTCGAGTCAGACAAAGGCCACTCACGCGAGGTTTATCATACGAAGCGTATGCAAAGATTGACTAGTGTTGTTTGGTCTCTCGACAATAAATATATACTCACTGGTAGCGATGAAATGAATATCCGTATTTGGAAAGCAAGGGCTTCTGAGAAATTGGGAGTGGTACGTAGAAACTTAAATTTCTCTTGTATGCTTTTGAATACTTTCGTAATGTTGAAAAAACGTATACTACAATATGCTTGCTATTGCAGCTAAAACCTAGAGAAAAAGTTGCCATGAACTACAGTAACGCCTTGAAGGAGAAGTTTGCAGCGCATCCTCAAGTGAAACGGATTGCGCGACATAGACAAGTGCCGAAGCATATTTACAACGCGAGGGAAGAGCACCGTACGATTCGTGAGAAGAGCAAACGAAAGTATGTGGATCTAGATTTAATCAGTCATTGGAAAGTCATGCTGCGAAGGATGTAATATATTGTTTTGTTTGATCTTTCAGGGAAGCCAATAGACGCACCCATTCGAAGAAGGGTGCCGTACCTTATGTGTCTGAGAGACAGAAACATGTGGTTCGAGAAGATGATTAACATACTTATTGTACAGTTGACATACCTCCTAATTTATCCTTGTTTTATGACCTTTTGTAATATATGAAATAAAAGTATTAATAATGCACTCCACAGACCGTGAAATTGCGTTAGATAGTGCTTTTCATATAAGAGTGCAACTGCTACAATTTTCAAACATCTTATAATTTCTAATTATTTAATGAAAGTTGGTTCATCGACATGATACAATACGTAAGTACAAATAGAAAGGAATTTTAACGGAGTTATTGATATTGTCAAGATGTTTAAAGTTCATACTTATCTTTAAATTAGAAGAGGCCTTGGCTGATCCATAGATTCCTAAATCTTTCGGGGTCGTCTTTTAATTTAATGGAGGCATTCGTTTGTACAGGCAGAGTGGATGTCAGTGACGTGTATATCTTTATTCATCGTTTATTGTAATAAATAATTTTATCGAAATTATACAACGCATCGCTATAATGATTCATAAAACGTTACAAACCTCAAGCAGTGATTAATGTCTCGCTTAGCGTAGCCTACGACAATTTACTTTAATTTCGTTCGTTTCATTACGCAATTACCATAGCAGACGTTAATCAGTTTTTGCGATACAAAGATTACACTTCGCACCTGCTCGTGGATATCGAAGTATGACACGTAATTCGTAAGCTAGATCGTTCTCACTTGGTTTTATGCACTTTTCTCTATGGCGATACGTAAGTTTAGACATCGTAATCTCCCATTCAAATCAGTATGCTTTCTACCACTTCCGCTGCTTCGTACACGAACCTCTAATAAACTGGTAGCTCTCGCATTTCTCATGTGCATGTAGTCTTGAGCTTTTCACAAAGTACATTGAGTTCCGGTTTATAGTTGGCTGTTTGTACTCAAAGAGTGTATGAAAATTTTTTTTACTTTGATCTCCAAATAACGAGATACACAAATCCACACACGCGTGCGTTTCCACAAGAGCACATTGAACAATGCAATTTGTTGTACTCGTAAACTGCTCACTATGAAATCATGCATTCGGTAAGATATCGTTTGATTAGAGTTGCCATTTTGATTCTACAGATTCGGAACATGCTTTCTCGTTATTTGTTGGCAAATGGCAGTTGATATATATAGTCGTTTATCGTTGATTCAGCCGCAGATCCCATCCATCGCTTTCTCCCATTCGTGCTGTCGCTTGTTTTAGGGCGTGCGAAAAGTAGTATCCACGACTGTCGAATTCGCAAACGTAATATCAGCTTACAGACGCGTACATTTTCACAGTATCTCGTAGGATTATCTATGCTCACAACTTCTGTACAGGACTAGGTTAGTCGAACGATTAAATTATCTCCGAAAAGTTTTCTCCCGCCGTATCGCTCGCAGGGTGAAGGTCTGCCGGGACACCACTCTGCATTTCACGTCCGAGGCTGCTCCAATGAGGGCGCTATTCTTACTCGCTGTCCCTCGAGTACTTCTAATTAAATACATATAAGTAGTATCATGTAACAATAATTATAATCTATATACATATAAACACATTTACAGTAAACCTCAAGTAACACATTGTGTATTGTGCCACGCGCAGGATGTCTCTATGTGTGGCAAAATATCGGGCGTTCTCTACGATGGGCCGCTAACAAATGGATACTTTGCCTTTCGGTGGAGCACAAAAGAAACTTGCGGTAGTTGCCTCGTTACACTGTGGCGAATAAGTCCACGATCGGATATGCAAACTAACGAATTCCTTCTTCTATCCCATGCGTGTACATCGGTACTCAACAGAAATTCTTCAATTTCTCTTGGGACAATTTCTCAGTGAGGAGAGAGTCGAGCTCTTCGCAGACGAGAGAATTCCATTGAATGACTGTTGGGGAAGTCAGAAAGGAACAACGATGCGCCAGAGAACTGCCGAACGTTCGCACGTGACCCCATAATAAATTGCATTAACACGTAATAGAATCATTGAGCAGCCATCCTTTTGATTCGAAATCTGTATCAAAAGTTCTTGTAGCTAGTGCATTGGCTGTTACCAAGATGATCTTGAAAATAAGAATCCGATTTCCCTGGTGTGTGTCCCTCGACTTTTCATTCCGCCGACGGCGCACTACGTTTTGGCGAGCATTAAGTTACTTAGACTTACAGCGCTTACAGTCTATCGATGACTTAATAAGTATGTATCACTGTCGGTGCGCGAGGTTCCGCATTCTCCGGGACCGAACCGAACTCGCACCGCCAAGCAATTCGTCCCGCGATTGCGTGTTCACCGCTGCGATCGACACAGAATCGCTCTCAATTCAGTATATGTTTTATGCTTCTCCCTGCTTTTCTGCCTTCTACCATGTTGTCTCCGTGAGTCCCGAGGTGCATTGCTCGGGAAACAGAATGATTCACTCTCCAGGCGTGCGCGTATTTGTGAGCGCATCAATCGGGAACAGTTTCGATAGGAAAAATTCGTCTTTTCAGCTTAGGTGCAATGCTTGCACAATCTAGACGTTCAGGTCGGCCATCATCTTGCGGAAGTCTGCCAGGGTATTGTAATCCGGATCGGAGTCGATGTCGGCGAAATCCTTGTTCGAATCGCTCTTCACGAAGCTCGGATTGTATCGGCTGAGGGAGAGCGGGCATGGCAACAACTCTGGCATTACCGAGTGATGCGTGATCAGGGCGGTGAGCGTTGTGAATTCCTTTGTGAAGCCCTGAAACAGAAAGGCGAGAAATCCGAACGTTATATCTTCCGTTACACAGCACTTAGAAAATCTAAGCAATCTTCCATATAAATGTATACAAATTTCAAACGGACACACAAGGAACAAATTAAATTGGGAAAGCAGGAGATAACACCAACGTTGGTAGTATCTCATTCCACGCACGAAAACAGAATTACTTCAATTCTCTCTAAGTATTCCCATTCAAAGGAAACTCAGACCGACTTTTAAAGGATTACCAGGCGTACAGAAGACACTCATTTCATTAGAGAACGGGCGATGAAGAATTGTGGAGAGTCCGCGCGGTCTCTTTACATCATGTGTGCTTTGCCTACGTAGTATGGCGCGGTTCGTGTATCAAAATTATTGTATAAGTGCGGCTTATGTACATGTTGACGAGTAAGGGTGAGTGTCGCTACGGGACAGTCAATTCCAGCTGAGAAAGGGCGGGGGTGTGGGAGCAAGGATGAGGTGGGTGGGGGGGGAGTTTTGATTTCCCTGCGGTACATCCAACAAAACTCATTTATACTGGTTTCGGGGATTATCAAAGTCGGCGGACCCATTTAATTCATTCTCCGGGGGAACTTCGGCTATTTAAATACGCATACCAGAATTTGTCGACACGCGCTCGACCTTTCTACTCTCGCGCGTTATTTCCATTATGATGTTTTCAAACTCGAAGCTTCGCGCTTGAAAGGCCGCCTTTCTCTTTGCTTATTAATGTCGAGCATTCCTATATTATCTCTCGTTTGTCTAGAAGCGACGAGATAATTATACAAATATCCTTAATTAGAGAGAAGTCTGGTAACTTTCTTATGCCGAATCTTCAAACGTACTTAAAGCCTGAAACTTTCATCTTGTTTTTACTATTGAAGATCGTGTTTCATCCAAAATTTGAGTATTTACAGGACGTTAAGGGAGTTTCTGAAAATATGTTCGTTGAGAAGATATTAAAACCAAGGATGTTCTCAGTTTAAATTTATGAACTGAAGAATTTTTTATCAAGGATCTGAAGCACGTAGTTGAAAGGGTGAACAATGAGAAACAAAAGTCCATGAAGGAGTTGAAATCCGGAAAAAGCGAAACTCATTCTCCGCAGAGGTAGTTAATGCTGTAAGTAGCAATGCTTCCCATTTAAAGGTTTTTACGGTCAGGGCAACAGTGTCGTTCGTCAAAAGTTCAAGTATTTTACCTTGATTTTATAGCCCTTGTTCGTGCGCATTATGAGATAATGGGCTATTCCGCTCGGCTGGAATTCACGCGGCACTCGGAGCGAGAGGGCGTAACATCCGGGTTTGCTGGTGCTCTCTCGCACCATGAAAGCCCCTTCCGGCTCCTGGCTCAGCACCTCCAGCGTTATTTCCCTGGAATCAGAGGTGGCGCCGGTGAAAATGCTAATTCCCATAAATAAATCGCCGCTTGGTAACAGCGACTCCAACCAGGTGCTGATTTCAATTACGAATTAACAATGCTTTATAAGTATTCTCTTTCCCATAGTTATCCTATCTTCCCATTCCAACAAAACTTACACAAACTTTGTACATTCTTGAGAATCTAAAGTTTGCATTTATTAAAGTTGTTAAAATTTAATTTATTGCTGATATAACAAAATTTACTAGTATTTGATATATAAATTTATAAATGGCGTATCTATTTGAAATAGTATGGTAATCGCTCACCTTGGTATGCCAGCTTGAAACCAGGGTGCCTTGCGTAATTCAGCTTCCTCGCAGCGATTGTTCAGACTATCTGTTCTTTCGGGCAAGGGCGGCGGGGTTGGCGTTGATCCGTGTGTACTTCCGTCAGCAGGTACCGAGCTGCTGGAAGTGCTGATTTGCGACCTCCTCTTCGACTTGAATTCCGTTTCCGTTCCTGAGCTCGGTGAATTATGACCTATCCTGCAAGTGAAACGTCCGAAACGATATTTAAACCGTGTTTGTACCGGACTGACATAAAAAATTTATAATCAATCTTCCAAAATCATAGTTCATCATAATTAATAAAAAAACTATAAATCAAAGATGATATATTCAATAAAAAAATCAATAATTTTTACGTATCCTTTCAAAACATTAATATTAATACTAATAATTACGATTAACTCGCAAACTATCCGAACTATTTTTCACAGAGCTACAAATCAACCAGACTTTTATTTCTAATTGTTCTCTGAATTATTGAAATGAATTGGCAAGTGTTATCGAACTTACCTATTGTTCTCGATGTTAAAGTTCTTAGCGGTGATGGAGGCGTTAATGGTATTGTCGAGGCTCTCGGATGGCGGTATTTTATAGGTGGGTCTGGTACCCTCGGAGTCGATGATCGCCTCATTGATGTAACCCCCGGAATGAGGTCTGTTGGATGGACTGGTCGGTGTGCTGCTACCGCTTACCAAAGGGCAACTATCGTCCTCGCCATTCAGGCCGAGGACGTCTCGCCCGCCTGTCAATCCCATTGCCAATCGCTTGATCAGCGGTGGCTTATCCGTTAGCCTCTTGTACGAGTTCAACTCCGTCGGCGAGTTGCTCTCGTCGCTGCTCGGCGTACTCTGCTGCGAGATACTCTTCGGCTCATCCTCATTCGTGATCGGCCCGAGGACGTTCGTGAAGTTGTGCGAGGGCCGCAACCCCGGGATTGAGTTTGGCGTCTGTGTCAAGAGAAATAAGAACATGTTCACTCGAATCATTCATAATTACCGTTAGAAATAGCAAGCTTGTTCATTCAGATCTTTAATGACTATAATTGGACTTATTATAATTTTTCGAAGGAATATTTAAATATCTATATAAATAGATATCCAGCATTACTAACTGTATTACACACAATCTTAATGAAATATTTATATCGACTCTACTATAATTCATTCATCAATCTAATCTACCATTTCGAAATTCATCAACCCACTCGCGCTTACGTCAAACGTGTGGGGGGACGCAAGGCAAACTTTCGCAGTGCGAATGAAGGAGCAAGGCAAAATGCGCGAGAGCATTGCGTTTCTGGCCTTTCGCCGCAGTAAGCAACGGTTTGAATGACGGTGAGAAATGATTGGGAAACAAATCTAGGACTCACCTTCACGCTGGAGAGTCGCAGCGTGGGCGAGCCGGCGCTGCCGAGCTGCACGTTCATGTCCGCTGCGGACGGGCCGCTGCTGGCTGTTCGGGAGGTCGGCGAGGTCCGACTTTTCAGCCACGAATTCGACGTCGAATTCCTACAGGCGCTTCCTGTGCCTGCGAGTGAGCTGTCGCCGGGCAGCGATTTGTTCTGTGGGAAAAGAGTGGAGAATGGATTGCCGGCCGATGAACTCTCTCTGTCTTTCTCTCCTCGGCTGTACACGCTGTTGCCGGCCCTTCACTTCATTATGTCAATTTAACGACTATTAACGACTCCCGCCTTTTATTGAATACTAAAATGCCCGCACGAATGAGACTCTAAAGGCTGGCTGCTTTACGGTGTTTCAGGAGACCGTCAGTACTGTAGTTCGTTTAATGTTTTATCACTCGCATGGCATTTCGCTTGATGGTTCAGAGGATCGCTTTCTTGACTTTTGTTACCTGCTTATAATGCCTCTCTGCTCTGTTTGGTAGCTTTGTCATACTTGATTGTCGATTATTAATCTTTTCAATCTCTATATTCACTCAGATTTTTTTTATAATTTTTAGTTCACCTAACTAACGTTAATACAGATTAACAATTAAACCACTTAATTGCAATTCAAATATAAAATCTTCGTTTCTGTGTTTCAATATAAACACTACACACTTGTATTATTTTATTGCTTCAAGACACCGAGAATTATAAATCACAAACAAAGAGCACTCCAGAGAGTCCACAACGAGTTAGAAAAATGGCTCATTAAACTTGCAAACGGTACACACAAAGAACCATGAAATACGTCGGTGTTCGCAAGCAGTCAGGTAGTAGTCGAACAGACAGTCTGGCAATGTTTTCGCTGGTAAGTGCGACGGTCGGAAATCGAAGTTGAATAATTTATGGGAAAGGAACGATGGGAAGTATGATATTGTGGGATGCGGAGGCAGCTAAACACGAACTGACCGCTTACTCGGAAAGACGACTCGGGGAGGATGGGCGACTCGGGTCGAATTTATAATTAACGCGGCCTGTAAATGGGACACCTAGTGGACTGGGATGCTCCCATCAGACACCAGAAACACGCAAGATATATCGTGCTTTTTCCTTGCCACTTGCTTATTTAAAAAAAACTCCAGGCTCGTAATGCCCATAAATTTTTTCCCGCTTCCTGATCTTGAAAGCTCTCCCTCTCTTTCTCTCTTTCTTGCCGCCCTCGCTTCTCCTTCTCCCTCGTACTCGCGGCACGCTCAAGAGGCTCTCTCGCTTTTAATAGCGCTCTTCCTACCGGCTGGACCACGTGGAATTTATGATCCGAGAACGCGATGTTTTCCTTGGACGCTAAAATCGGAGTACTGCTTGGTTGTTTCAGGGTTACGGATATTTAAGTGGGAACGTTGATGAATTCGGTGGGATTTTAAGTCGATGTGAATTTATGTTATTTATTAAGCGGGTAGTTTATGTTTCTTTCCTCAGCGAATGAAGTTATATTACGACTGTTATTTTTTTTAATGGGTTTTCAAGTTTTATTGGTTTATTATATAAGAAATATTATTTAAACGAAAATCAATAATTATTCTATTGTTAAAGAGATATAATATTACGAACTTTCGAAAAAAAAAAACTTAGGAAGAGGATGAAAATCATTAGATAGAATGATAAGATAGTATGCACATACCCAATGGCTTCGGTTTTCCGGCTTCTCCTTGCGATAGGGTGGCGATGACTGCGGTGAGATCACATCTTGAAGAATGGGCTGGCGCTGAAGCTGCGCCACGTACGCCATACGAAAAGCATTGCCGACGATGGTGTTCAGTTCCTCCGCCTGGAACGATAAGCGAGGGAAAATTTCGTTAGCGGCTACATCAGAGCCAATCTGATTAATTCGTCATTCACGCTACGTCGATTTCGCCCCGACTTGACCCATATTCGCTAGGCGGCCTAATCGATACCGCAACCCGAGGATTTCAATTAATTACCCTTTCGAACCATTCTACCGATCTGCCGGCGGGCCTTCAAACATCAAAGCTGCCTTTCGGCCTCGGACCAATCCTAGTTCGAACTAGAGCGCCGCAACCCTTCCACTCAAATGTTCGATCCTTTGCCAGTAACATTGGAATCCGTTTTACTCAGTTTTACTGTCAGGATTTCCTTCCTTTAAATTCGATGTTAATTTCGACTGACAGCGAACGATGAACTATCGTGTTTAACGTGGGTTTATTTTAGAAATTTTAAAGCTAGATTGTGGAATTTATGTTAAATAAAATATGTTGAGGCGGACAATAATCTTGTGGAATATATTAGTTTATAATTTTTGGTGTATATCAATTCAGTTTGTAATCTGTAATATAGAAATGCAAGTCTGCATTTATTTAAATTTCACAGTCCATTAATTAAACCACCCCCCATTTACGATCAATTTAATTCACCGCTAACATTGAAACAACTGATCCCCTAAATCCTACAATCCCCAACAAAATTAGAACTAATGACAACAGCCAAAAAATCCAGAACGAAATACAATTTCATTTCCATAAATCTAAATATTCCAATCTTCATTAATTCCTTTATCAAACCCTATAAGACACGATCCAATAAAAATCTCCCCAAGACAAACTACCGGCGATATTAACCAGTTTCAAGATCGATTTCCAAGAGATCAAATCCAAGGAAGGGAAAGCATCCATGAGAGCGATCAACTTGTGATCGCGACAACACGAGCAAGCTTTGCAAGCTTTCCGCATCATTCGGGATCAACGGTAGCCGCCGAGAGGTCACGCATAATTTGCCGTCTCCATTTTCGTCGTTGGAGCGGAAACGGGGGGTGGAAAAGAAAAAAGGGGCAGCAGCGGGATTTGGTAGATTTCCATGGATGAGATGAACGAAGCCAGACATACGGTTGGACGAACGGATCACGTATAACTGGTAGCATACACCATACTACCACCATAGAATATAAGAGGAGAGTGAGATGAGAAGACGGTGTGCGAGGATCGGGAGTAGTAATTCATAGGTCCAGGGCCTCGAGAAACGGAAGCTAGCGCCGAGGGTCGATACGGAAAATAAACCACGTCGAGGAGGAAGTTTACATATGCTCGCTCGGCTGGAACCCTGAAGCTCACGTGTGTGCCGGGGCAACCGTATGGATCTCTCTCTGCGAAAGAGAGCAAAAGAGAGAGAGATAGAGAGGGAGAGAAGAACGTGTGCGTGGAAATCGAGAGTGAAAAAGAGAGGATGGTCAGAGGGACGGATGGACGGATGGAATAGCAGCGTGCATCCCATTGCAATCCATGGGGTCCCACACCACCACCGTCCCGTCCCTCCTCTCTGCTGGCGGACCTCCGATAACATCCCAAAAGCTGTGGTCCATGCTTGGCTAAAGGCCCACCCACCATCCCACCGTCCCAGCATCCGAGAGCATAGCCAGGCCGCTTGCGGCCCGGATTCGAAGGATTATCTCCCGATTTCGATTAAATTTTTTACCATCCGCGTATGTCGATATATTAGGCTCGCCTTACCGGGCGCGCATATGTGCAGCATTCGCTTTCAACCTAAGTCCTTCTGCCTCCAGCAAAAACTACCGATATACGTGTTACTGTGGGGAAAGAGAGACTGCAATATCGTCGATGTACTGATGCAAAAAATACTGCGGGGTATTGATGATTAAAAATTGAATATTGTTGGTGGCGCAATGTTCAACAATGTTCGATTAATATGGAATAGTATTAACTGTTAATAATAGCAAAAATATAAGGGAAGGTTACTGTAATTATGCTTGTTGGTAAATCGAAAAATTTTGGTATTTTTAAGTAGAAAAGAGCGATTTGAAGACTTATTATTTTGGGAAATAATTCGCAGTAATAATAACAAAGTAATGCATTACATTTTAAAAAATGTATTTTTCAATCGTATTAGAAATCGCATAGCTCAATGCAAAATGCGGATGGATAAGCTAGGCGCGAATCAAGGTTCCGGCGATCGGTTGTCATCATGAGTGTTGCGAATTCGAGCCTATCGTGGAATGTCACTCGAAAGCCGTGACACCCAACACTGCATGGAATTCACGAGAGAAATCAGTTTCAATTGAAGAGCGAGCATTGGTTTGCGTATGATATTAATTACGATCTGAAAACCAACTCCATATGTGGTTAGAGAAAGTAAAAGATTGATCGCACGAAAGTATATCCGATTTTTAATTATTCTTTACTTCTGTATTGCGATATAAATTTTCCTGCATGGCAATTGCAACAAATATTTCTTTATGTAGAAAATGATGAATAAATTGATAAATGACACATTACTTATTTTTATCATATTTTTTTTTACATCTGTGGTATTTTATTAATTTAAACCACGAAACATTGAGGATGCGATAAAAGCATGATGAGCATGAACAAAGCCCTGTTTTAATGTAAATCCAATATAAAAGAAATCGATCGTCCATGGCCAATCAATTCATCGTATTACTTCCAGATACGAAACTTCTGAAAAATGCCTGTTAATCAAAGAATCCGTGAAACGACGCAGTCTCGCAACTTTTAACTCGTTCGTCGGAAGTCCGCACTCCTCTAACTCCGTGAAACAAAAGGGTCCGCCAGGATTTCCGGTGGAGGTGCTGACTTAACAGAGTTATAATAAATAAATTCGTTAACGAGGTTTCTTACCAACTAGTTAGGAGATTGCCAACGAGTTTCGTAGGCGCGCACTGTTCTTCCCGTTCTCTTCACTATCGACTCGAATGCCACCGGAATATTGCACTCTCAGCGCTGCTAGTGCACTCGGTGTACATCATTTCCATAATTGAATCGCATCTCAGTTAACCCGGCGCATCCACCCTCGCCCGCTGGGATTCGTGGCTGCTCGTAATTGTTTGATTAACGCCACATAACTCTGTCTAATTCCTAATTAATTGTTTAGAACTCCGACGCTCATTCTACGTTCCTTTGCCTCAAATATTACTATTAAAGATAATACTAAAAACTTGTAATCTCTCATTAAAACACTCGTATCTCAAAAAAGCTCTTCCCTTCAAGACTCTCAAATTACACAAACTACTAAAATTCATACAATCATATTAAAACCAATAAAAAATCATAACTACAAAGAACAACTAAAACATTTAACAAGCTAATGAACGAAATTACAAAAGATCAGAACAATAATGTCGCAAAGCTGCATAGTCGAATTTCGAGTGTTCCAAAGGATGATAAGAGCGCTGACCATTTGAAGCATTTTCCACGTGGAGATGTGGGAGATTCAGTAGTTAGAAGGAAGGAAGGTCGGGGATTCCCATGGAGGCAGAGGGAGGCTGGAGAAGTGAGCCGGAGAGTTAGCCTACCGCAGAAGGGCGACTATGTACGCGGCAGGACCTTTCTAAACGTAGAGAGACGAAGCCGCGTGCGCTCGAGCCAAGGGTTGCGACGTGAGTGCTTATTACACATTCAGGGCCTCGCATTTGCACTGTGTGGCCGGCTGCTAAAGCTACACGCCATTTCCCTTCTCGTCCGCCTCCAGCGCAGAGCTTCGTGCATACTCGTTCCGCTCGTTCTTCTTCCTTCTATTTCAACGCGTAAGGCCGCCTCTACCTTTATATATGACATATACCGCTGTTATACTGCTGCTCGGCTGCTTTCTGCTCTCTTTCTCTCTCTCTTACCACCGCCCGACAAAAAGATCTACCCCGCCGAGATTCCTCTTTTCCTACGTATTTTCATCCCTCCTACCTGTCTACCCGACACAACAACCTCGCTCTCGTTTAACTCTTTAACTGTTGCACCCACCAATTCGGTAAGTCTCTTCTTGTCTACGTTGGTGGACAAAGGGCGAAGGTTGAGGATATTGTTATTGTGCTAGACGGAATTTTATTTATTTCTGTTCTTGTTAGTTGTTTGTCTAATATTACAAGGGAGAAGGATTGTGTCGAATGTATCTTTACTGTGGTAAGTAATTTAAATGGTAAAATTGTTATTTTTAATAAGAAAAGAGATTCTAATTTATAAAGCTTCTTTACAGAAGATACAAGTATCTCTTTCTTATTATAACTTCATAGCGTAGAGTTTCCTCGAGGAATCTTAGAATAACCTTCAAAAGGATTTCTAATTACGGCGGTAAGACATATGGATTGTGCAGATGCTAGCGGCCGAGGGGCACACACGCTCACACATGCCAGAGGGACGAGTATCTTTCCAAGGGCGTCACGACGCACATTTCATAGGTAACTGACGGCGTCGGCGATGACAGTGGCGACGTGGAGGCCGTGCATACACACGCTTGGTGTATGAAGGAGAGAAAGAGAGAAAGATCCCCGGAGGCAAACATGCCGAGTTCTCGCAAGCGGGTGGAGCGAGCCGAGCGGAGCTGAGAGTGTAAGTGCAGCTGGCAGTGCGCGGCTCAGCTCGGCGAGGGAAAATGGGGTGAAAACGGCCTGAAACTGTGGCCGCGAGACTGACTGAAGGGGTGAAAGGCTATCGCTCTCCTTTCCAAAGCTCATAAAAGCTACGGCAGTGCGTATTAATGCGCGACGTCGACGGTGTCCTCGACGAGGGACGCCTAAAAGACGACGGCATTGTGAGTGCAGGAATGAGAGTGTACCACCATCGCGGCCTTCTCCACCTAGCAGCCACTTTTTGCATTCGAAGCCCGAGCCCCTCTTTCTCTTTCTTTCTGACGCACTTTCTTTCTCGAGCATACCGGATGCCGCTCTGTTAGACACAGAGCACTGGCTGCCACGCCAGCCATCCGAGTAAGAGTCCACTGACTTTTCCTTTCGACTCCCCTTTGACCAGCGCTCTTCCCTCAGATTTATCGCTCGATCTCCGCCCAATCTCGATTTACATATGCTTATAGAATTGATCGATTTCAAAGTCCTATGGGAATTCGCATAATTTTTTTAGGTAGCTTCTTAAATATTTCTAATATTACGTTGTTTCTAACTATAACATTATATTTAAATTGAAATTGTTAAAAATTCTTTGTTTTAATTTCCTCTTTTTCTTCAGCATAATCTTTCTTAAGCAGACCGGATATAGCATTAGACAGAGAGAATTGAGTGTCGACAGCTTCGAGAGAGAGAAAGAACAGTCCAGTGACTTTTTCTTTTGCCTGCCCTTTGACGAGAGCTCCTCCAGATTTATCCATCGTTCTCCTCCCCTTTTGCTGTACACACATACATATACATATGGGATTGGGAAGGCGCTGCTGCCGATTTCAGAGTCCCACGGGAATTCGAATCATTTATTTATGTCGCTTCTTAAATATTTCTAATATTAAACTAACCATTATATTTAAATTAAAATTCTTAAAAATGCTTTGTTTTAATTTCCTCTTTTTCTTCAGCATAATCTTTCTTAAGCAGACCGGATATAGCATTAGACAGAGAGAGAAAGAGCAGTTCAATGACTTTTTCTTTAACTTGCCCTTTGACGAGAGCTCCTCCAGATTTATCCATCGTTCTCCTCCCCTTTCGCTGTACACACATACATATACATACGGGATTGGGAAGGCGCTGCTGCCGATTTTAGAGTGCCACGGGAATTCGGGCCGTCGTCGTCCTGGCGTGGCTCCTTGGCTGGTTAATCTCGCGAGATTACCGGGGGAATATGCTGGGCGATCGTTAAAAGGCCAGTGCAGCAGCCTACTTAAGTCGACGAAGAGAGAACTCTCTGGCTCTTCGTATCCCCGCGGTGATTTCTCAAGCGGTGGAGAAATCACCCGGGGGACACGACATAAATCCTCCTGATTAGCGCTTGTAGCAGCGGAGAAACGATCGGGGATGAGCTTTCGTCAGTCGGCACAGCGGCGGCGGGCCGACTTGCTTTCAGAGGAACCGGCGGCGGCGACGGCGACGACGAGCCGATCATGCGATATTCAACGCTTTGAAACGCGAGATGAGTCGCCGGAATTGTTCTCCTTTATCTCTTAGACTACCGGGCTCGATGTGTAAATAGCAGATTCGTATGTCTGGTGGTAATGATAAATTTCTATTTTATACGAATTCTAGTTGAGTAAAATGATTTCTAGGATTGGGAATATTGTTTGTTAGATGTGTTTGGATTTTAGAATTTTATGAGGGAATTGTATTACTTGTTTGAAAAGGGGAAAGAATACGAGAAAGATTGGAGAAACGATCGTATAAAGGATTGGATCGTATAATACGACTGCTCTCATTCGGAGTCTCGTTATCAAAGCTATAAGTCGGAACGGAACGACGAGGCCTTTTATTCTCACGGTAATGTGAACTGCAAGTGGTTCGGATTTGATTCAATTCTCTTTGAGGAGCCGGCGTTCGAACAGGCAATATTGATGGCTGATTTGTATAATTGTACATTCAGTTTGTAGATTTAAAACCAATTGAAATTTTATACAAATTATATATTAAATTAATAATAAATTAAAGAATGATTTGAATTATTAGTATTCGAAATGTAATGGGGTTACATTTGAAAGTTCAGATTTCCATCTTCTACAAAGTTTAGCGTGTGAAACTGCGGGAACTACGCAATTCTGGAACGCAACCACTTGCGAATCTTAGTTTTACGTACTCCTGCAGGATTGTAAATTGTTACAAGTCGCCCTTTCCGAACTATTGGTAAACTGTATTCACCATTGATTCTCTTATTTGCATTGAATACGCTGAATTTTCGTAGCTCGTTAAAGTTTGCATTTAAATGAGCTGGCGATGCACGAGTCCGAACCATAAGTCGAATATACTTTTACGGGGCCCCGCTTCGATATACTACTAATCTCTTAGATCTCAAAATCAATTAATCTTCGCTCTGCCAATTGTATTAGAGAAAGCCAGGATACTGGTTTTACGAGGTTATTCCATGTGTGCGACTTTTCCTTTCCAATTTCATTGAATTACAACTGCAAGTAAATTTAAGAAATAACGTTGCAAATCTTCTATTAATAACATAATTAAATAATACCTATAAAACACTATCAAATTCACCATACGAATATCCTTGCAGATTGAAATACAATTTGCTACCATCACGAAGGACAGGTTAAGCTAACAGATTTCCGCACCCCCTCGAATTCGTGATCACCAAGAAAGCCATTGGAGTGTATCGACAAGGTAACAGGTTGAAATCCTTCGGTATTAGGAAGCAATAATCGTGTCGGTTATGGGAAAGCTCGTATTCGTGAGGAAACAGGCGAGCAAGCGTGGGAATATTATTGACACAATTTACGTCAGGCGATCTCCCTTTGATGGAATTGTGCTCTTCGGTGAGATGGCAGAGCTTTAAAATGATTTCGAGTAGAAAGGAGGAAGAAGAAGCGGGTGGAGTTTATGGTGGCCAAGGTCGGTAAGGTCTTTGCTGGGCGCGGAGGGTCGTCATTGAGAAAAATTTATCCTCGTTAGGGGCGTTTCTCGTCGGCGGCACTACTATGTTCCACGTGAGGTGCAGCTTGAGACCTTTGCCGGACAAAATACTGCCTTGCCCGCCCAATAGGGAGCGACGGACCACGGTTCCCTTTGGTAAGTAGGTGGAAATGGTACGGGAAAGAGTCGGTTGTACAAAGATCATGTCTTGCAGAGTGTTGAAAGCTTTTTTTAAATTATAATTCAACATAATATTAAACATTAAGATGTACCAAAAGGTAGTAATTATTGCAAAATCAATTTCTACAATTTACATTTACAAGTACTTGAATATATAAAGTGAATATTAATAACTACAAAAATATACATCGAATTATTTTTTGATTATACATTATCTGATAAATTTTCAGTTTCTTCGAAATTAGTGAATAACGAGAATAGCAAGTAGAAGTGGTTGGAGTGAGAAAAAGGGATAATTGTAGAGGGTGATTCACGAACTGACAGAAAACTGATGCTTTGTCATTGGAGGGGACTAACGAAAAACTAAGCGTGTATGGTCAGCTTTTGCCGGTTCGCCTTCGACCATGAAACCATCCTTCCCCATGATTCCCGCCGCCCCTTTTACAGTCTCGGCCAGTCTGGACATTGACTTCGAACAGACACTGACCCTCTTCAACGTCCTTAGATCCGGATTCCTCGGCTAATCGTCCGGTTAATTTCGATCGGCCGCTTCTCCGACATGCCGATTTCTTGCAGGCATCGAGTCGACCGCGTGGGAGTATCAGGTCGCGGTCATTAAAGTCATTTCTTGCGAAAGTCACCGCTCGCGCTTGATGTACGACGAGTGTGCTCGCACGGTGTTAAATGTTAGCGATGATTATCAATCAGTTTGTCTCGTTTAATTAATTAATATTTGTTTTCATTCTTCAGTTTTTCTGATTCACTTTCTCTGTGAATAATATCTTTAAAATAGGGTTTTAAAAATTAAAATGGTTGGCAGTGATTTGAGTATTACAGGATCATAAGTGGAATTTTAAAATTTGTTAGAAATACACATCTTTTTTATTACGATAGGATTTTATAATTAGTTCATATTAAATCACTGTTTTTAACCGTCGTTCCGAAGTTTTCGAATGAAAAAGATGACTGCATAATTTATGAAGTACTTTTCGAGGCAGATGAGCCGATACTCGACAAAAACTGGACCAAAAAGCGATGTGCATATTTGTGGCAGGTGCACAAACTTCATTCCACAGGCATCTTCCGAAAATCTCGGCTTGGCTGCCAGGTAGAGAAGCAATAATCGGGCAGCGAGGGGATGCTGGGTGTACGGCAGAGCTCTTTGATCGCCCGAGGGCTTTTTCCAAAAGGCAGACAGGTGCAAAGGGATGCCTTGATTGATTTTCTTTGGCTCTCGGAGGTTTGCAATTTACTTCGACTAGCCTTCGATACTCTCATGACATGACAGGTGCTCCGAAATCACACCTGTCTAATCACAGCCTTCGATGGAAAGTCATTTACTTGATAGATTTGCATCCTAATTTTGCCGATGTTTTAATTCATCTCCGGTAAGACGAAAAGGTTTTCGAACTAATTCATTTCAAGATAAAATTAAATCATTATTTGTTTAAGTAAATTACTTATTTGTCATCCATACAGGAACCCATAAAACTTGATGGGAAATCTATCTAAATTCCACAGTCTAATACAAAATCTTATTCTCCCAGTAAAATTTATGATGCCTGAAAGCATCGTCGATAAAGTCTTGATGGACCCAAAAGTCAATTACCCGAAACAGACACCATAATAATCGAAAATATTTTCCACACCTAACACACATGACATAAACTTATACTCATCCATACAGGAAAACTGTTAGATATGAAACTAAAAATCCCTCTAAATTCCACAGTCTAATAACTACAAATAATAACAAGGACAGCAAACATCGTACTTCCACTTTCACGGTCGACGCGACGTGTCATCGAATACCGGATACACGTGCACGTACAAACATTACATATGTAATGTATGTGCGGCCGATATTGCCGTGTGAAATTCCACAGTGCAATCGACATCGTCCTTATAAGGGTGTCGCGGACGCAGCAGGAAGTTGTCGGCAACATTTTCTATCCGATCAATTTATAAGCAAATGAAGAGAGCCGTCGGAGGAAGTGCAGCTTGTCTCAGAAGTCGAGCGAGTATCGCTGGGTAAGCGGTGGCGACGATGCATGTAATCTATCCTAGGACACCAGTTTATTCATGAAGCTGGTAAGAACCAGTCGAGACCGCCAGGAAAAATGTACTAATGAAAAGTGTAAAAGAGCAGTGCTAAGAGACACGCGTCGCTCGTCGATCATGTTCATACGTAGAACGGGACGTATTGCTTCCTGAAATCTAAGACCACCGAAGAGTAACGCGTACAGTGGCAGAAAATAGTATTGACAGAGTAAGTATTTATAGAATCAATTTCTTTAAATAAGATAACTGGCTTCTCTGACGAAATGTATTATTTCTTGTTCAAGAAAACATATTTCTATTTAGAAAGAGTTGGTTTCATGACTGACTGGATCTTCTAATTATTTCTAACAATGTAATTTAATTATAAGAAAGAAAACTCCAAGCCTCAAAAAAGATAATTCCTCGTCTGTCTGGAATGTTCGTGGATATAAAATCTGTTTTACTAAAGCGTCTATTCTGAGAATAAGTAAACAACGATAGAAATAGTAGGCAGGGTTACATTGGGATTAATTGGATCAATAATTCAAGAGGAAATTGATATGCAATTTGTGAAGTGGCCCTTTCTTCCTCTTTCTTTCTCGGTTGCGCTCGAGCGTGCCAAGGATGTGGGAGAAGGAGGATATCGAAGTGGACCGAAAGGATGCTGGACTGCCGTGGCTTTGCTCGGCTCTGGCGGCGTGACGGGCCACATTCCAAGCATACCAGGCGGTCACGGCCATATCTCCCATTCCCCATTCCTCTAGATTTCTCATCCCATGATTCCATCCCTGCTTTCCTGCCTGCTTGCCTGCCTGCGAACCTTCCAACTCTACTGCTTCGTCCCAATCCCACTGCTCTTCGCTTCTACCCCCACTTTCTCGTCCTTACAGGTTCTTTCATAGCCGATGAGAATGTCAACGGTGGTCCAGCGAGTGAATCTTGCGGATGAACACTTATTTCGCCGAAGAAAGTGATGAATTAACCGGCTGTACTCTAAAGGCTCCAGGCGAATATTTTTTTGTATGTCCGACCAGAAAGTGATATGATTGGAAGGACACGTTCGAGTGTGAAAGTAATGTATGCTCTATATTTTAAAATTGTTATATAATTGGCAAGATTGGTATGTTTGACAGTAATATAGCTATAAAATTACTGAAGCCGTTAAAAATATTTATACCGGCTATGTTTTCAGGTCTAACCAGTTATACCTGTTTCGGTAGATCAAAAAGTTTTCCTCCTTTCAATATATGTTGGAATTATTATAATAGTATTTAGTGTTATTTAAGTAGAGCGAACAATTAAATTTTCATATTTATCATCGGCGGATTCCAGGTCAACTTTTACTTTATCCCCATTAACCCCATTCCCGTTGACCCACTTCAAAATTTGAACCCGGTATCCGATAAACCTCGGCTAAAACGAGCGGTGAACCCAGCGTGACAAGCCACTGTTTTTTGTCTGTGTGACGTCTGGTGTGCTTCTGACATGCTGAATTCTCGATAATCCCGGTTATATCGGTAGCGCTCGTTTCATAGTTCACTCTCTCTTTCTCTGTCAACAGACGCGGAGACCCTTTCATCGTAAGCCCTTGCATTATTTCTGTCCGTGTGCAAGGAAGCCCAATGATTCTATAATTAAGTTGAAACCACCTACTCCGGATGAAAGATATATTTATGTCTTAGACACCGAAACCTCTTTCCTGTCCCTTAAGCAAATATTATGATGCTGAAATTTATAGCGGCTAATCAACAGCTGAAATTATTGCTGCCCTCTGTGTCTCATATACTGTAACTTAACACTCCATTTTGACAGAACCACGTGTGTCAACAATAGGAAGAAATCAGAGAAAATTAGACAATCAAAACGAATTAATTCTTCAAATTTAACACTTTTGTTTTGTGTTATATATTATATCAATCGAAACAAATAATTCGCCTTAATAAAAACAAAAAGAACAACAATAAAAATGGAATCAAGACTTATTTCATTAAAATGCACGAGCGAAACACTTCTATCCTACATTTAATTCCATTTGAACCCATTCCCTCGCCATTTACTTCTGCAGGCTGGGCAGATTAGTAGACGCCACAGAAAGTGCTCACTCGCTTTGCGAATATAAAAAGGGCCGAATGAAAGAAACCAGTGGATAAAGTGGCGAAGTCCCAGTTTCAGGCTGGCGTTGGTGCACGCTCGTAGCCGAAAGAAATCATCTCCCTGGCGAGCAGCGGTGCCGCTCGTGGCTCCTAAACATCTTTGATCTCCGGCGCGGCTTTCTCTCGTGCAAGAAGCTTGATATCTCTTATTCGAATTTATGGCAGCGGCTGCGCGAAAGCCTGACTTTTACGGTGTATCACGAGGGTGAACTTTAAAGACGATACGACTCGCGCGTGGAACGATCCAGCACCGCTTCACCTCTCCTTTTTATGATCGACGCACCAGGCTTGCGTAAAATGCGATAACGACATATAAATGTGTATCTCGCACTCGCAGCCGAGATTACTGTAAATCCCGAGGGAACTGCCGCAGTAGTGGTCAGCTTTATTTCAACGTCGAATAAATCGATCTATGCTTGACTTGTAAAATCGAGTGTATCGTGGTCAGTGCGATAGTAATAACAGTTATACAAGTGTTTCTCGCGCTATGTATTAAGGTATGATTCTGTAGTTTGGAATACGAAATTTGAATTTATATTCATATTATTGTTGAAAATATTGTAAGGAGAACATTGTCAAATTACAAACTGTTTGTCTTGGTTTCTTTTTAAACTAATTATTTTAGAGCGATCATTATAGTTTTAAACAGAAGGATTATAAGAATTCTTTAATCTTAGAAGTCATTAAAGGATTCAAGCAAAAATATAGATATTATTGATTATTCCTGTAATTCTCGATTACTAATTGAAGCAGACAAATAGAGCTGCTAGTCGATGCATCAGCCTTTCATATCTTCTCTGGGGTGGCTAATGACTGTGCAACTGCAGTTTGATATTTACCTGTTTAGCCAATTCGCAAAGGTCGATTCCCCTGGGAATAATCGAAAAAGGTCGAATAGTTACGTTTCATACAATAAAGCACGAAATGCAAACAATCATTGACAACTTGATAATATCTTTTTAGCGTTGAAGTTACGTGATTGGCAATATATGGAGATAGTTTGAAAAGTACCAGAGTTTTAATCGACAGCTAAAGATAAGGGCGACAAGAATTCCAGGAGTACCTGTTAATTCCAGTGTAAAGTGCTGGAAAATCGTTTGACCAGCGAGAAAGAGTTTCGCCTGGCGTAACGTGAAACCAATGGAAGATTGGAGATATTGGTGAACGGTACAGTCGACGGACGAAAAGAGAGGAAGCGAATACTGGAAACTAGGAGGGACACAGTTCCAGTTCAAAGCTGGTCCTTTGATCAGCAATTAACACCGACGGGTCATCCGGCCTGTACTCGCCGGATGTACACCCTCGAGAGTCCAAGCTTGGATTCTTCCTCTCGCTTTCAAATTCCTATAAATTCCTGATGTGATATGAACGGAAACCCAGTAAATTAAAGTACTCCGATTGAAGGCACTCGACGAGCAGATGAGTTTTTTCTCGGCTATTATGAGCTCCTGTAATAAGGGCGAAGCTAAAGGCGGATTGAGAATAGTATAAAAAAGCTTATATTCACCCGAATGCTTCAAACTTTTCGCGAAACCTCATGGAAATTAAATTTTTTTTACTCCTCCAATTATGAAGCCATTATTATTATGTGAAACAAAATGAGTTTCAGCAGTAATACTTCATTATTTTCGCTTTATTCTATAACAGTATTTTTAGTCAGCAAATGCTAACTTTTCCTCTGAGCTAGCAGGATACAAATAAACGATATTGATGGAATTGGAGAATCTCTGAAAGTACATCAAAAATTGCCAGGAGTTGTTTCACGGGAAACGATAGAGATTGAAAAATATAGTTTTTCAAGTGGAATCGTTTGAGTCTCACGAAACAACTGACGCGATACTGGCACTAGTGAAAGAGCAGACTTTGCCGCTGCCGGAGTCCGGTCACGTTCCTGATTGATCAAGTTTTCAAACGTAGGAAGCGTGCCGACTGTAGAGCACATACGGTCGGAGGTAATGCTTTTTGGAAAATTGCTTCGCGCAATTTGAAACCGCGTGGAATCTGGAATCAGCTAGTGCGAACTGTTGCATCGTGGCAAAGCTAAAGGGTAAATAAATCAATGTGTGTTGTCACCTTGTTTATCCCGAAAGAAGATAAAAATCACGATAAAAGGACCTTGTGGATTTTGATATCAAACAAGAAAATATTTGGAAACATTTAACAGTAATTAATAAATTGAAAAATGAACAAATATTCATTATTTTCTCAGTACAAACTATGTATAACTAATAAATAATTAACTTAGCCCTAATCGGCAGAGCAATTAAACCCATTACGATAATTAGTAACTGTAACAAGCGTAATAAAACAATCCAATTAAAGTCTAGCTCAAAAAGCGTATCTTCTACAAACAGCTGACGATCAATCAGCGCAATGCATTATGGAGCACGAATGAGGCCGGCGTCCAAATTACCTATAGTAAGCTGTTGCCGTGGTATCACCGGGTTGCATCGGAATTCCGAAACTCGCGCGCGAGCGAGGAAATACAAAACAAGACGAGGAGGAAAGTGGAATGAGTGGCGCGGCGCGGTGTGCGCGATAAGATCGGCCGGATAAATACGTCTGAGAGCGTAGAAGCCAGTGAAATTAGTAGTTTCCTTAAGATTTCGTTCGACCGATGATTAAATTCACATGGTCCATTGCTCGGGTTCAGCTTCTCCTCTTTCCCAAGGAAAGTTGAAAGAGGAGAAGAGAGAGAAGCAGGGATGGATGGATGGCTCTCGACTGGATCGAAAATATTCTTATTGCCCGGTAGTTTGGTGAACCCTTTCGCTTGGCTGGAATGCCTCGGGAGAGTCACGAGTGTTCTCGATGCTCTGGCTGGGTTGGAGTCATTATACGGGACATATGGGTCACACACAGTGCGCGCTCCGCTGTACATCGGCCACCCGGGGTGGAGGATGTTGGAGGGAGTGAGAGGTCAACCGAATCTGGAAAGTCGGGTAGCGGTACTCCCGGTATTTTTATCCCGTTGCACCGATTTTTCGAGACCCCGAAACCCTTCTCCGAAGGGCACTTATCACGATCCGGTAACTTTTGTTCCCCATCCTACCACCGTCGCCCTTGGATTTCCTCTTTCACGAATGTCCCGAAAATAAAACTGGGCGTAAAAATCGATCGGGTGCTGATCGGTTTATTGCTACTTAAGCAGAACGTTATTGATTCCAGCCGTTTTTATCGCGATATGTTTGCCGTTTCCGCTCCCAGCGCGGCCTGTTAGTCAGAAGAACTTCAAACATTTAATTGTGGCAGTAATTGGCCGCCCACCTCGGCTTTGTGTGTGTCTGTGTGTCTGTGTGTGTGTGGATAAACCTACGCCGAGCAAATAAACTTTTAATGTCTGCGATCGGAATACAGTTCGATAAATATCGAAATGCTTTTGCTGGGCTTCTCTGACGGTTTCATTGCAAAAGAATCGTGCAAACTGTTTCCCGCGCGAGGATGCAGGGTGTAGAAATGAGGCATTTTATTTGATGATTGAGTAAATCATGTTGAAAAGTGTTCTGATGTAGCGAAAGTGAAAGTTGGTGAGCTGTTTTAAGATCAAAGGATTGAATTCACGATGGCGTTTATTCCCACGAGAACAATACCGTTGAAGAATGAACAAATTTACTCGATTACTAATAAAATAAAAATTTGTTAATACAAAGTAATTATTATTAATCTTAATTAATTTTATATTACATCCAATTTTCCCGTTGAAATCGTAAGAAACAATTCTTTAACTACAATGAAATAATCAAAGAAAAATCAATCACCCCAATTAACAATTAAACAAATCTAATTTCAATCCAGAAACCTTTCCAATTCATGGAACTTACAAATCCGATACAACAGTCAGTACGGTTACTCCAACTTGACTCTGCTAGCCGGAACAAATCGGAGACGCACGTATGCGCCAAGGAATCCTGATGGATTATTGTAGTCACAATCTTGCTTGGAAGGAAACCGACGTCCCGATAAGGTCGCTCGGCATCGTCGTCGAGCTGCGATATCCTTTTCCACGATTGCCAGGCCTTTTCAGAATAGTCTACGAGAGCGGACCGAATCCACTGGGCGCATCCAATCAAGATCCAATGTGCACGATGGATTCCTTATGTAACCGACTCACACACACACACACACACACCCACACACATATATATACGTTGTTCGACACTCTACATATGGTTTGTACGCGAGCGATTCCTGTTGCCAGATCGTTCTGTGTCGGGCATCCGAGGAAACGGCGGACACGCCGCTTCAGATCGCGCGCAGATTAGATCGCCAGACACGTTTCGATGCCGGAGAAACGGTATCACTCGTAGTACGTGATACCAGAGGATTCCGTTCTGGCTAAACTCGCTCTGCTTCACGAAATTACGTGGGAAAATGTTATGTTTAGTTTAATAGTTCGGTGTTAGTGCTTTGATAATTTAATAATGTTTAAGTGTTTGATAAATAGATGGTTTAATGTATTGTTTAGTAACGTGTAGTCTTGTATTTGGAGGTACATCAAATTATAGGAATTTTTGGTAGGTATTGAGATTTGTTAATTTTTTTGTGAAGTAATAGGAAAATAGTATACTAAGAATATTTATTATCTATACTTTTTAATTTAATACTGTCTATTGAGTAATGATTTGAATTGTTATTTGTAATCTTTAAGTTTTCTATTCTTATCCGTTGAATCAAAGGAAGTACTTCGCGTCGTTGTTACACGCCGGAGGCAAACAACGCGAAACCATTTCAGTCCGATCAGCAAGTCAATTGGCTTTAAAGCGGCACGCAAACACGAGATTTCGTGGCCCAGCAAATATGTACAAGCGCGCGGGAGCAACTTCTGTAGCTCGCTCTTTTTACAAGAAAGCAGGCACGAAAGGAGCATCGATAAATCAAGATAAATATTGATCTTTAAGTATACGGGAATCGCTGAAGGCATGTGGCCTCAGGTACCATCGGATTCCTTTTCTATTCCCGAAAGATATTGGGAATTTCGGAATCCCACAGCAATAGGTGTAAGAAACTGAAATTTTTCAAGACTTTTTTTTAGTCTTTTCAGTGTACGAAATAGCGAAGATATTGCATTATTTTTCGTATTACTTACACCGCATGTGAACATCCTGGATTACGAAAAGCCTTAATTAGAGGCTGAAGAACACAGAGACGGAGCGGAATCAGATTTGAAAATGTGGGAAATTCCTGGCGACAGGAGAACAAATTGGATGTTAACTGATGCAGTCACCAAGTACAAATTCCTTAAAGGAATATTTCAATTATATTATAAAACAATTACAACTACCAAGCTTTCCTATTATTCCCTTTTCCAATCTTCTAATCTAACCAACCACACACGAAGCATCATTCATCTAATAAAACCTAAAGTATCCCACAAACACGATCTAAAACTACTGTACCCCATTTCTAAATCACTTCGACCCGCTTGAAAAAAAAAAAACATCATTCTGTCACCACGAATGAAAAGAACTACTGATTGGTCGAAAACGATCTTGAAAGAAAGTCCCGCATGCTAGCAACGAGCAAACTCCTTGAATGCTCTCAACAGTCACACACACACACTTCTCAACTCTTCACCATTCGAGTCTCCTCTGGCGTTTAAATCTTTGCGGTCCAGAGTTGTACGATTCGTCTTTCATTAGGGGAACTTTTCATGGCGGCCTTGAGGCTGCACTGTGAGTACAAGGTTAGCTGAAGCTTCTATGGTGTTCCGTTGGTTACCGGGAAATACGACGGGCCCGATTTTGCGGAGGATTTCATTGTCAGGCTGTAACGAGGTGGCCGAAGGGAGTATGCCTGTGCATTCAAGAGTTACAATAAAGGCGAGCTTCGTTGGACCACCGCGCGTCCTGTGGCTGTGATTCGTTGAACAATGGCCCTGCCACCCGAAACACAAACTACAGTTTCATTAGTACTCATAACTGACGAAATTAAACCCCCATTTCCGGTCGGTTCCATCTCTCGCGTTTCCTCTCTCTCTCTCTCTCTCTCTCTCTCTCTCTCTTTCCTCTCTCTTTGTCGCCCCGGCGTCCACAGGGTTAATTAAAGCCTGGGGAAAATATTTCACGAAAACTCGAATTCCTCGACCCTGAACATCCACTGGTTGTACGCGGCTTCTGATTCGTCCGTCGTCTGCCTTTGAATTGGCAAGTGAGAGAGAGCGAGAAAGAGAGAGAGAGAGTCTGGCGATGGAATAATCTATGTCTGTGTTTAATTATGCTGGAAATTATATTGGTGATTATTACTATGCAGTTATGCGAATGATATATAATGAGCTTGCGGTAGAATCAGCAAGTATTTGAAGCCACTATTAATTCTCCGAAATTAAGTCATTTTATAGTAATTATTGTTATCTAATAGTTGTATTATTATTTGCACAAATTCCTAGATGACCGTTGTTAGTTCCTATATTTTTAATATTTGTAATAATATATTATACAATATCGACATGATTGATTCCAAGGCAAACGTATTACCTTGCACAAGTTCAATGATCGAATGCGATGGTATTTGTCATTGATTCGACTGGCGACATAAAGATCTCTATATTCATACAAGCGTGAAGTATCGATAACGTGGTGATTCAATTTCCCGTTGGTATACTGATTGGCTAGTTCAACGGTGCAGTGAATATATGATGATGGGCGACTATAGTGATTCTAACGGCCATGTGATTTCTTTCACTGACTTCGAAACGCTGATCTATCGAAGCAGTATCGCAGGATTACGTCGCATATGCCATAACTATTGCATACGACTGCGCCTTAATGCGGTGAAAATTGGGAAATGGTTATCCAGTTGCAGACACACTCGCTCCACATTCGCTGACTGTTTATGTGCGTGGGTGTGTATCATTACTGATTCGTTCTGCGAACGGTGCTCGCATTAATGAGGCTATTACTCAATCTATCAATTTGCAACTACGCCGTGGCTAAGTATTTGGCAATTCATCTATTTCGTGCTATTGCATAATCCAGTCGGTTCCATTAGCTGAGCGGAACTGCCCTGGAGTCATCAAACCGGCCTCAATTAATACGATGACGCGAACACGGCGTTTGATTGATTGGTCGTGTTCAATCCTTCAAGTTATAATACATGCTATTCAAGATTCTTGGCTTTATCTGGTTTTAGACAGGAAAGAATGTGGTAAATGTGAGGCATCATTGCAAAAAGTAATTTGCTGAGTTGAAAGAATAATAATTAATCTCGTAATAATTATAAAGTACCTAAAGTAAAAAGTCCTAAATTATTGCTTTAGAAATGATTGATTTTATAGTAATAAAAACGTAATAGCAGGGATTATACTGCAAAAGAATAATTTCATATTTTTCTAGAAAAATCAGTGGAATTTGAAAAAGGAAGAAAACTGACGAGCATATGCCAGCATCCCCGAAGGGATTAAGAACCCCGCGGTGAAAATGAAAGAGTGACCCTGACAAGTAAGCGTTATCTTGACGTCAAAGGACGGTGCGCTACTCGCGTAAAGTGCGTGCACGCACTTCGCGAAAGAAGCGTGGCAGGAAAAGGGTTGAAAAATTCACCTGCAATATATTGCTTCGTCTCTATCTTTGCTATATCCTCTCGTAATCCTGCCACTCACTCGCTGGCGTTAGTCCTCGACTACTTCTCCATCGGATTTACCGTGCAGAATCTCAAATTGTTCTGTGCTACATGCACTTCTCGGCAGTGCTAGCCGAGGCAAATCCTTTAACTCGAATTGTGTGTGAACATCATTTGCACTGTCACGATCTGCCGATGGTATATTTTTGCCTATGGTATATGTCGAAGCAGATGGCAGCGCGGCGAATACCGTTTATTAAATTTTTCTAAAGGTGATCTGCTTCTTGCGAAAGACATCTGTCATGGACGTAGAAGAGAATTTAATGACTAGGAAGTATGAAGTTTTTGTTCATTTTCAATTGTAGAAATTTCTTCTTTCAGACATAGTGACAATTTTAGAAGAATCGTACATAAATTGATTGTATTTTTATCAAAGTTAGTGGAATATTTCATAATTAAATTAATTAAGTAATCGATACAACCAACCAGTGGATGATCCAAGTTTCAAGGATAATCAAGACAAAAACTGCTAGAAGTTGACTTTTGAGATTCCCTGCAACTGGTGGACATAACATTCCCAGTCACGTTTCTTATTTCCCAGTGAATCAGTGCAATATTTACAGACTGCGGACTTTAGTTGGAGTCGAAACGACGCAAGGAAAGTCACGGCAAAGTGCAAAAGAAAGGCTCGTAAATCTCCGTAAAGAAGCAAGTTAGGTATTTGTGAAATCCGCAAGGAACAACTTGTAGTACGTCGCCATAATGCGCGTTGAGGTTAAACAGAAGAAGTGCAGCCATAAATGGCTTGCTAGAAATGTAGGCCTGCGGCTTCAATCGAGGCAGATTTCGCAAAAAAGCCCAAGTATCGCAAGGCCCGGCGCGAATGAATGCTCGTACATGGGAGTGCTGCTCGTTTTTTCCCATTTTTCCATCAGGACAGACCGCGAACTACACGAGTGAAAGGAAAACCTTAACGATAAACTGTGTTATTACCATGTCGCAATTTTATTAATTATAGAAAGGTAGATGCCGAACAAAAACGTCGTTGTTAGCAGATTGCCTCTTTCCCATCGTTTCTTGTATCGCGAAATCATTATATTCTGCAACAGAATTCTATGGTTCGCATGGAAACAACTATCTTTCTATTAAACATTCTACTAAAGTTCTGAGCTCTAAAAGCGATTATTAAGTAAAATTTTTAATTAGAATAATTCTTACTAAAGTTAGAAATGACGTTCTTGAAAATTACTATGTAAATAAAAAACATTCGTGTAACTTTCATTTGCCATTCGTGTAAGAATGTATTTTGCTTAAGAACTTTTAGATTAGGTATTATCATACTGCTAAAAATAGCTCTGGATACAAGGTGGTGCACGAAAGCATGCTATTAAAACATCAAAAGCAGGCCGCGCCAACTTTTCTCTCGCGATAGGCCACTTCCTTTGATGAGACTTTCTTAAACATCGCCAAGTTTACCCTGAACATCATTCATAACCCCAGCAATTCATTTCCTAATATTCCATTTTAATTCTACTTTCTACCTTTTATATTTACATTTTACATAAACCAAATATATTCAATTCAACAAAGTGCAGCTTTTAATACAAGCCATGAGTCCACAAAATTATTGTCGTTACAGAAACATTCCTAGTACAGAAATGAAATGAAACTAAAATGACACAGGATGGTGGTCACAAGTCAGATTAAAAGTCAGAGCAAACTAATAGTAGAATAGTACGAGAGGAGTGTTGGCCATGGTGGCAAAAGGCAAAGTGGATAAACCGACTGGTGGCCACACACATAAAAGCTACCCTTTAAAGACATGGGAGTAACACATACACCATCATGAAAATCCCAGACTGGACCGAAGCCGGTGAACGTGTCGGCGATGCAGAACGCGAACCGAATGATGTCGGTGAGGGTGGTCGAAGAGGGGGCGAAGAGAAGGTACTAAAAACTTTAAGCTTCCTGTGCCGTAGCCGCGAAAGTGTAAAAATACGCTTGGTTCAGAAGTCACATAATACTTGGACGTTCTCTGCTTTATTTACCGAGGCGAATGGCCACCATCAACTCCGAGGATTTCTGGAACACCCCACATCGACATACCTGACGCCAACTGCGCGTTCGCCTCTTATGACCTTTTCATTGAGCTCGAATTGACCGACTGTCAAAAGCTTCTCGCCGTCGCCCATTGTTGAAAGGGCCGCTTTTTCCCTTACTTTCACCGTGACGAACATTTACGACCGCACAATGTGCAGCTGAAGAGACGCCTTTGAGACTTGGGCGTCCATGAGACTTCGAGAGGATTCGTGTTTATTCGGACTTTCTTCTTTAATGAGCGACCATGCGATATGAAATCGCCGTTGCGACATGTGTTTCGATAACGGTGGTAGAGTAAAGTCGAGTATCTTCAATCTCGAAGGTTGAAATAATTTTTTGGGAGGTAATATATTTATTTAATATATCGAATTCTAATTCAATACTAACTCCGTTAGAGTAAAATTGCAATGCGAGTGCCATTCGTGACTTTCCTATTAACTACATCGCAAAAAGGAAAAAATACGACTATACCGATTAAAAAATATTCAAAAATAAAACCTAGCTAAACAAAATCGTATTCAACTTCATCCCCAAGAAAAGATCTCTTCGTCGAAGTTAAGTTCACTCGATTCCCAAAGAAATACGACTCCATCCATTCTTCCCATTCACTATTTCCCTTTACACAGTCACATCCTCGAAATACTTTATATCTCGGATTCAGTGAGGCCGTCGGAAATCTGGACTACACGCTATGTATTTGAATGCAGGCGGCCGTGCGGCAGCAAGGAGATGATAAGCTTGAATGGTGCCGGCGGCGACGGCGGCGGCGGCGGTGGTGCCAATTACATTGTCATAGATTTCCCATGGAGCCGACGGGGACGGCGCGGTGGGTTGCAGGGATTTTTCCAGTGGCAGGGACCAGGCCAAGGAAAAATACCAGAAAAAGGTGCTTTCAGTCGAACAACGAAACTATAGGGAAACGGGCGGGAAAGCGGGGGCGCCGAGAGTTCGAGTGGCACGACGAATCCGTAATGGCGAAGGCATTACCTACGACGTTCTCTCTCCCTCCCCGGCACACCCCGCCGAGGGGGGAAGGAAGGAGAAGTAATGTGTTATTGAGGAGCTACCAGGTGTAACTTATGCCTCCACCGAGGCTCGAGAGTTCATATTGTACCTGGGAGCCTCCTATGAAGTGGCCTGACAATAATGGTCCACCCTTTGTGCACGATGCTCTATTGATGTCGAGAGGAATTCCGTAACGTCTGGGACCTGGAAGCCAGCCTTCTCCTTCTCCCTCTCTCTCTTTCTCTCTTATTTCTTACCGCGCACCCTGCACACCCTCTCCCTCAACATGGCCAGCCTCGTTTCGTCTCATTCTCCTAGTTCTATCCCCATTTTCACTTCGATGTCTATTTCTCTCTTGGCTCCGTCACGCTCCATGATTCACCTGGCCGCTGCTCGAATTTCGGCGAGCTAACGCTAATATTGCCCGTGTGGAATGTTTTAGTAATGATAGGGTACAGCGAGCGAGTATTTGTTTAAGTAATAAATATTCAGGAGTTAAACGAACGAGGAAGTACCGGTGTATGAATTATGTATGTGTGATGTTAGATGCAACGAAAGTAAATATTAACCTTTTGCAGTCCTTTGTTGTGTCAGCTCTGACATTCTAATAATTATTAGCCTGCATTATTCTTATAATTAAAGTGGACTGTAAAAGGTTAACATTTGTATAAACATTCGTAGTCTGTATAAATAAATGAAACGTGTATATCGATCAGGAGATTCGAGATAAACTTACTATTTTATATTTAATAAACAATAATAAAAAATAGAGCCATCGGAGAATATGACTTTTATATTTTACATGTACTATTTCATAAACAATACCGCATTTGATTTAAAATCGATGACTGTACAAATACTTTTACATCGAATGTATGTGTGCCATTGTCGAGAGGAGCAGATGAGGGTTTCCGAGGTCCACCTGGATCTCGAAGAGATCATCGTCGGACTCGAGTACCATGGACCCTTCTTCGGTTGGACCCATCAAATTTGAAGTCTATTTTCTAGGACCTCGTTAAAAGAGTGCGGCTCTTGTCTGCGGGTATGCTGGGATCAATCTCCTCGCTTTCTGCCATTGTCAACGTCAGCGTGGCGTCCCAGCGAATAGGCTTTCAATGGGGTTTTCAGGGTTCTCTTTCTCGAGCACCGTGTCATCCCTTCGCGAAAATAACTCCTGGCAAGGTCGCCACACGAATGTGTATCTCTTTCACGCGACTTTGTTCGACTCTCTGTGAAACTGCTTCCTCCGTTGGAAGTTAAGTGGCCTCTTTTGTTGCCACGCTATTCCACTCTCCCGCTGTGCACCGATTGCTTATGTGATTGATGGGGAAATTGTATCCTCGTTTAACTTCGATCTCGGATAATCATACCTAATTATCGTAGTAGAGAATTAATGGTTCTTCGTGCAAATGAAATATTATTTTTAAAGTTGCTTTAGATTTGAGGAAATAATTGGAATCCTAAAAGAACGATGTTTAGAATCGATTATATAATTTATGGAACGTCCAATTCCTAGCATGAATTGATAGTGTGGATATTATAATGTCGCTATAAAATCTTCGCCCAGCTTTATGTAATTTCAAGATAATAAATATAAAATATACATATCCGACTGTCAGGAGGATGTCTCTTAAAATGATGACTGCCTCGCAAAACAGATAACGACTTTAGAAAGAGCGTGTATCACCGTGGGAGACACGTTGAGACAATCCTGTAAAGCTCTCACTAATAATTCAATCTTCAATCTTAACCAGCCTGTTAACCTAACGTCGACGGCGCTTCGTGGAATATGAAAATTTATTGTCCTTGCGAAATGCGTGAAGATCCGAGGATCGTGTTTGTGAAACTGCATGCTACCGATCGCTTCTTAACACATGCATAATCGTTTCTTCCTCTCTTTCTCTTTCTCTCGATTCGTACGTAGCACAATATCGTATAAGTATCGTCCCACTTCTATGCATTGAGTAAGAAACCGTGCAAAATCGAGGCCACCCCGATCGCTTTCCTCGCGGGACGTCGATTATCGTTTTCGTCTCAATGAGAATGAGAGTAACGCACACGCGCCTGACAGAGACGCGTATGTGTGACTGCTGCTTCACTATCACTCTCGATTAATCTCGGGGTAAACCGAGCTAGCGGAGACCCAGTAACATTTCGTCGAATCATCCTTCTTACGTAATATCAGCCGAGGGTGAGATTAGAATTAATGGAATTCCTGAGAATATGCACCTCCGCGCGAAAGAATCGAGTTGCTGACGTGTTTGACGAGATCATTGACTTGATATGTACTTCGCCTGTAACTTCGACTATCTTCTAATGTCATGAACATGCACAAAGTAACAGTTAAAAGAAGTAAGAGATTTCTTTGGAAAGTATATTCTACGTAAATGTCATTGAAATCAGCGTGTTAGTGTTCGCGAGAGACGCGACTGTAATTTACAATCAGTGCAGAATGACAAGTCTTAAAACGAAAGGGTTGAATATATTACGATGTTTATTCCTCTTCCATATTTAATTTCGTATTACCGAATATACGTGATAGAAACATTTAAAGCAATTATTTCATCAGAAACTTTCTTAATCAATGTGTTAAATAGTTGGACATTCGAAATAATTACTAACTCTGAAATAATCATTCTTAAAGCCAGTGGTAATTCGGCACCTTCACAAACCCAATCTAAATCTAGATTTTGTCACCATATAAACTAGAATGACACAAAGTCCGAGATGAATCTGTCGGTGGTATGTTTGTATCGCGTTAATGAATTTACTCGAAATAGCGTAGCACAGTCTGCATTCCAGCGATTAGACTCTTATCTAGCTCTATAAATCCTGAGTGAACAAGGCAGTAGGTGTGTCTGCTTGGGTATTCTTCTCTGATCGGGCTCCGATCAATGGGCCGCAATTACAGATTCAATTATGGAAATCTCGAAATTCGATGCCGCTCTATCTGATCCCGTTGTTCCGCGGTGGTTTCCGATAGTAAGCGCTGATAGGCCGAACAAATTAGTGCGGGTGGTGCGGGTGTGTGTGTGTGAGTGTACGCGTGACACTGCTCCTCTTGGTTGGGATAATTAGGCAAGGTAGACTGGCTGATAAGGGAACACTTTGGGGATTTGATTTTCCACTGATTTCGGATTATCCAGTGTTAAGCTTCGATTCCTACATCGTTTATACAACTGTGATGGAACACAGATCGTAATAAGACTAATATAAACGATTAATTACTTAATGATTGCTTCAAAGTAATTTCTACAATTTGAATGTAAAGTGGAATAGACAAGCTTTATTAATAATTTAAATTAAAGACGTACGAACATTTACAGCTTGTATAAATCAAACCTTCGAAAGTCTGTCACTACTTTGTTCCAAAGTCCAAGCAATTTCGAATAAATAAAAACATGACCATTTTAAAAATATTCTAACACATTCTAATCCTTGTATCACTGAGCAGACCGTCGAAACTACTTGTTCGCCGAAACATCCCTCTTTTTCGTTGAACCTTAACTCCTCGGAGGGCGGTCTTTTGCCATACCAAATCCAGCGCGACCCCGCTCGCGCGCGCGCCCACGGTTCTCTAGAGCGGCGGCAATTAATGTTCCGTGTTTTTCTCGGTTAACCTTTTAATCTCTCCGGGCCGCCGGTTTATCTAAATTGTGCCGGCGCTAACTCGCTTCAGTGTGGGAACGAGTCCGCATACGTTTCTCTCTTTATATATATGTGTGTGTTTGTGTGTGTGTCGCCGAGTGTAGGAAGTGGCTGCGCCGAATGTGTCACGATAAATGCGTCTGGGCTTTCGGAGTACAACTTTCGAGGGCGCCGACGAAAAAGAGAGGATCGAGAAGAGGATTTACGTCGGAGAGCGGTGGCGATAAGTGCGCTTACAAGATTAGCTCGTCGGCCTGTTTACTTTCACTGCCCTTACTTGAACTTACTGGAAGTACCGACGAGCACGCCGCTAGTAAGAATAGCCGGCACTTGCGCAAAGAATATGTTATTCCGTTCGGTCCTCGCTAAATGGAGCAGTTGATTCCGACTCGTGTCACGCGTGTTTCCTCCTGACTTTGAAATATGAGACTGTCACGATGAAAATAGGCCGCGTTTCACTCACTCGTCTTTTAAACACTGTTAATCAAGCCTTGGATAATTATTCACTCGATTCTGATTTTTTATTGTTTAAACACGTGTAATTAAGTAACGTCATATATCCATTGAATGGAATCGCTTTCATGTAATACACGTATAATAATTAGAAAAATTCATTATCGGTTAACTATTTCACTTCCAACATATTTGTTTTCTACAACAGTTAAATGAGTCATGTTGGACCATAAGAAAAATGATTCTCGACGACGTTAAGATTATAAAGAGCCTGTAGACATGGCGTGGGAGTTCATGTCCCCTATTCCAAAACCAAAACATTCTCCCAAGCCATGTGCTACATCATTTCAAGAGCAATTATCACTCTCGGTTCAGTACACATTAAATGATCACCAAGCAAGACTCTTGAGTCCATTACGGAGCGACTAGCGTCAAAACTAATCACGCCTTTCCGTAAAGCACGCCAAGGAGCGTCCTAGCGCAACAGGCGTGCGCTTCAGTCACTGATAAATAGTCTCGAGTGTGAGTTACTTCCTGTTATAACTAGCACTCGTTAGGACAGATCACGTGGGTGAGCACAGATGACCCTGGAGAGTGTGTTCTTCAGTGTTCTAAAAATACGAGTGCACACATGCACACGTCCGAGGGTAAGGAATTCTCTTGGAATTGTGAGAGTAGAAAGAAAGAGGTTGGAGGGAGTGGAAGGAATGAATATTTTCCCAAAGACGAAGAAATTCCTGAGGGCAGAGGGGAATTAAGAGGGAGAGTAGGCGCAGGAGGAGGAGGAGGAGGAAGAGAAGGAGTAGTAGAAGCAGCAGGTCGATCCATGGAGGGTGGAATCGGGTGGACATCATGAAGGAGGCACCCTGCTGCTGAAATATCAGTGCTATGCAGCCAGACTCTCTCTCTATCGGTAACGAGGCGAGCGAAGCCAGGAAGGATGACAGAGTATGTGTGCTCAGCATACACGCACACACATACACACAGACAGACAGAGGCCAGGAGGCATCCCGCGCCACCACGGAGAGAGAGAAGCTGTGTACGAACCTGAGGAATGCGCCCGTACGATCCCACGGCTTATCCCCTCTCCTCTATCTTGTCTCTCTTTCGCTCTCCCACCAACTCACTATCTTTTCCAGCTCTCCCTTTCCGCCTCTCTCGGACCTTCTCTTTCTCTCGTTACTTACTCCTCGCTTGGCATCTTTCTCATCCTCTCTCTTTTCCTCGACCACTGTCACCTTTCCACGAAGCTAATATCACGAAAGTTAGCTCTCCGCTCTATCTGCTTTACGCTAAAGGCTTCATGCTGGCCGACGATTCCAGTGAGTCTCAATGAACAAGTGGATCAAACCACGTACGGCGACATCGCGGCGCCGCGCCACCGCTACGCTACCGAAGAAGAGCTACCGGACTTTTCCGCCGGTTGATTCCATCGATAAATTGGACGGCATCCGCCGATATGACAGGACAAAGCATTAGAAAGTCGATGCAACCTCTCTCGGATACTACGAGAGACGACGAGGGACAGAGAAAGAGAGAGAAAATGAGAGAGGAGAGGGGAGAATAAATTCTTGTGGGAATCGTGAATGCAGTAGCCTGTCCGATCGCCCCGGCGATAATGCTCGCTAAATTGCCGCGAGATTTTTCACGATTTATCATTTGGCTAATGGGATCGTGTTATCGAGCGTAATAGATTGATAACTTCAACGGTTGCTACTGAGATCGTCGATGCGTCATTGGAACGCGCCGAGTTCTCTCGAATGCTCCTGAAAAGAGCAAGTAGAGTGACGGTCGAGAGGAGTCCGAAGGATTCTGCGTACGATCTTGAATATATGGGGTTGTAGATCTTCGCTTTACTGGCCCGGAGAGTTTTCTTGCGGCTCTCTACCAAGACCATGTTAGGCTCGGCCAGTTGGTACGAAGCCCGGTAGGAATAGGCGATCCAGTTAACGCGTCAACCGGTCGGACAAGTACGAAATAATCCGGGCTGTGACAGGTTGTCGTTACCGTAGCGCGGTACCGATTACTTTTTCCCGATTGAAAAGCATAGCCTTCCTGCTAGAGAAGCCTGCTTCCAAGTAAACAATGACCGAGCTATTATCCGGAAGATGACAGGGTGCTAGTTCGAAGGAGGAAGGCTCGCCAAGAGGAAAGTTATGCGAGCGTAGTGTTACAGCATGGGCGAGCTGGAGAATGCTTGCCGAATAACTTGGGCAGCCGCGCACGGTACTGTTAGCGGCCGGTTAATCATTGTGTTCCTTTCTGGTGGAACAATGGGCCCGCCGTTTCCTTAAGGTCTCTCTACCTGCCGCATGCACCGGGCATCTCTCTTCGGGGTCATATTGCGGTACCGCAACCTAATCGCGATTCGTTAATACGGCAGACTGCTCCTCTCTGCCGATTTGCCGCTCGACATGGGATCAATGGGGCCCAAGGCCCACCGGTTAACCAAGAAACAGAGATATCCCAGATAAATGGGCATGTCTCAGGATTGTTTAAATGATGGGACGGAGACACGCGCTCGCACACGCAAACATTGCGTGAAAGTTAACTCTGATGGCGAAGAAGGTCCCCGGGGGCCTCACACTCTTTCTGCCGGCTCGCCGGGAAAGGTGGAGACGATACTATCGGATATCCTGATAGGATCAGATGTCAAGCAGATGGTGCTATGCCTGGCGAGCCGCTTGTCAAGTCTCTATGAAATGCATCGTTAGTTGCGGTATTTAAGAAGAAAACTGCACGCCCTCCTTGAGCACGTCCGCTCCAAATGGCTACTGAAGTAGCCGTGCACGGGGTACTTGTAATGCGAGACTGCACCGTACTATCTCAGAAGCGAAGAATGCCAGGGGGGTAAGGTATTTCTGTACCAGGCGTACGGGATGATCGAATTAATAGTGAGGTGGTTGGGAAGCGGGTTTACGATGGGTAAGAGAGTTGGTACAGGGCGACTTACTTTGAGTTTTTGAGTGTGACCGCATCGGCAACAACAGTACGACATGTAATCGGGTAGCGCTGGCATGAACTTAAGTTGCTCTTGTTGCTGCTGCGAGTACTCGTCGACGAGCTTACGATACTGCACCCTGAAGATGGGCCTTGTTGTACTCTGTGAACCCTTACCAAGGCGTCCCATAATCGCAGAGAATGCGGCCAGGGTTTTGCGCCTGCGTGTGAACCTCCTCATGCCACGGCGACCGTTGCACCTCTTCGTCTGCCAACTCCAGAGAGGCCAAGCGCAATGCCCGTGGCTGCTGCTTTTTAATCGGAACTGGCCAATTATTCCGATCGACGCTATCGATAGCTTCTTCCGGAGAGTGGCCCTCTCCTCTCTATCTTGCTCCCGCTCCTTCCTCCTTCTCCTCTTCCTCCTCCTCCTCCTCTTCGCCGGCCGGGTCTAGCCCTTTGGTTTTCAGGGGCCGGACTATTCACGGATGGCGCAGGCCAGTGACCATTAAAGGATAGGTGCCGTTATTTCAGGTGGTTCTTTGAACTGGATTAGAAGAGCGGGCTGCAATTAAAGAACCACCTTAATGGTCGCATTACGCTCCACGTTGGAGGCAGCAGTGAACTGGTTTTCGTTCTCGGATCGCTCGCCAATTAGAGCCGGCATTATGCGGATGCACTGTGCAAAGGGGCCCCTAAATGAACCCCTCGAACGCGCACCACCGTCGATTTCGAATCTTTAACGTGAATGCACGAATCCGGCGCCGATTTAACTGGCACCCACTTGTCCACAACACTGGCAGGCGCACTTTCTAAATTGTGCGCTATCGGCATACCGGCGCCTCAGCCACGCACTCAACAAACACTATCGTGCGAAGGCTGCGCGCACCTACTCAGGAAGGAAGGCACACTTTCCCAGGAATTCACTCGTTTGGAATTCTACGGTGAAAACTTTTACAGCGATACCGGTTTTTCCTACGAATCACTCGATCCATTTGGTCACCCCGATAATGAATTATCGCTGCCCGGGCACTGTTTTAGTCTCCTTGGTACCGGCGAGTGGGTCCAAACCACGTACGACCGAAAATACCTCACAGAACTGGGGGAAAAGCACGTTCCCAAGTGTAGGCACGCACACCTCTTCGTACGATTAGCACTTTTCTTCAAGAATCAACTCTCCTTTCAAACGAGTTACGTCTATGCTCGTCTCACAACTTCTCGGCAAGATAATCCTGTCAGGCACGAAATTTCCCTTCGAGCTGATTCCAGGCGAGCTAACGGAGATTCCAGGGGAATAGGAAAGTCGAGACTTTCTGGACTGGTTGGACGAAGTGGATTCTCAGGGGTTCCCGTGGCGTTCGCTCCTGTCGGGTGATTCTGACGTCGAGAATTATCCAGAATCACCTTGTACGGGCCTCCTGTAAGGTATACTATCGTTGGCAGGTGATCATCCGTCTCTGATCCGGCGGAGAGAGAGACCGGTCCGATCGCTTTACGCGTGGGACACGGACGACGGAAGATATCTCGAGGGGCCTCCACTTCGTGGCGTACGCGTTGCTGTTCACCGGGTGTCGCTCTGCATGCCGATCTGCGGGAACCGGTTAACAAGTCCAAAGCTGCCTTTCGCCTCGTTCCCGTCGATTGTCAACTCTATGCGTGTCTGGCAGTAACATCCTGCTAGGATATCCTTTTTTCCATTCGCTCGCTCTTCCTCTTTACCGTTGGCTCGGTACCGGCGCCGAGTGAACGCAGGCTGCCATTCGAAAGTCTGCTTCTCGGTACCAACCTAGGAGTCGTGACTACCGGTTGCATCAAATGAGATCACTCATTAACGGTGGCTGACTCTCCTCTATGAAACTCGTAAACCCCTCAGCGATGCACATCGATCTTCGGCACTCTCCGTTAGCCACTCCTGGGTACCTTACGAGTACCGGTTCGTCTCTCTTCCCACCTGGTACCACCAATTCATCCAATCGCTACTGGATATCCCTTTCTGGTAGCGCGGCACATTCCAGCTGCTGTAATCACTGGAGCACTCTCGAGCACATTCCGAAAAGATAGATAGACTTGGACGCGGTAGACGAGGACCGATCGAGGTGGCCGCGATCGTAGAGAGAGAGTTGACCGATTAGGAATCCCGAGAGCAAAGTGCTCTCCTCCCTAAGCGTGTCCCGGCGTGAACTAAAGAAGGCCAAGGAGGGAAGAAGCAGGCGGTGGCAAGGGGGGATCACGCGTAAGAAAAGAAGAGGGAACACACTCCGATTACACGTCGACTTCGGCTCTGGTTGTTTTGCCCGGGGATTCACGGAGTGGCAGCAGGGCTGGCCGCATGCCTTCTTTCTACTGTCAACCGGCGCAGCTACCAGGAGTGAGTGCCGGTGCGGTGGACCCCCTCCCCGTTCGCCGGGACGTCTCACCTTCGTCCTACCTGATAGAGGCTCCGCTCCGTTCGCTCTCGGCGCGTCCAGGTGCTGTGCTGTCTCCGCTCGGGCGAGTAGGGAGTGTGCTGCGAGCTGGCCGCGCGACTGCCGCCTAGAGCATGCTAGTCGGCCCAGCAATGGCAATACCTTCCGGTACGCGTAGAGAGGGACTGAAGTCGAAAGAGGAACATGAAGCAGGAGCAGCAGCACACGTACACCAGGGCGACGGCGGCAGCCCACACGGCTTCGTCCCTACCAGGGAGAGCAAGAGAGAGAAAGAGAGAGAGAGAGAGAGGGAGCAAGAGGGAGAGAGCGAAACCGAGACCGCTCCGACCGACCTCTCTTCTCTTCGACCGCTTTCTTGCTCCAACTGCGGCATTGAACACGTTCAACGGCAGCTGGCGAATGCCAGCTACAACCTTCTCCTTCTGGCCACGCTGCCTTCGCCTCTGTCCGCTCTCTTCCCTCCATGCTTCTACGTTGCCAGAAGAGCCACGAGAGCGAGCAGGAGAAGGAAGCGGAGAGTGCCCGGGTAAGAAAGAGAGAGGAGAGGAGAGGCGAGCGCCGATCGCATGAGTTTGCGATTCGCGTTCTTTGACCTCCCGCTGCGGCACGGCCGCGCTACGAGTGCCGACCGGGCCGCACTCCCGGACCCACGGACGGCCACCTTCCCCGAGAGACAGACGTCCACCTCTCGACGAGAACCTCTTCTCCTGCTTCTCCGTGCGAAACGCACGTCACTCGACTCGGAATCGATCGCTTCGTCGACCCTTACGCGCGCTCCCCGACATCCTTTCGATCGGCATCCTCGCCGGAGCGCTCAACTCCTTCTGTGAACGCCTCCATCATGTTTATCGGCGCGGTGGGAATAATTTCGAATTTTAATATTGTTATGATCCTAGAATTATTCTACTGTTGATTTATTATAGTTTTTTCGATCAAACCGATTGTAAATTATTAGTTTTGATCATTTATAAACAAGAAAACGCAACTGTGCCAAATTCGTTACATATTTTTTCAGTTTTAACACTGTTTCAACAAATGTTTTCTTATAATTCGAATTTTTCAATTTCCAAGTTTGAAAGACTCTTTGTCAGGGGTGAAGGAGTTCGTCCGAAAATTGTGCGTGCGGATAAGGATGTTACTTTTTGCGGCGGTCATCGTCTCCGTCATCCTGGTCGTGGTGCTCTCGGCGTCGGAGGAGAAGAGGTCCAGAAAGGGTGAAGAGGGCGGCGTGCAAAAAGCGGCAAAAAGAGCCTGAGGCTGCATACCTTACATAGTCGCACGCCTCCACGCGACTCGCGTCCTGCGGGTCGTCCTGGCGCGACAGTGCTCTGGTCTGTTTCTCCTAACGGTCTTGAGAATCAGGACGCTCTGGCATCCGTCCTCCGTTCTCTTATCAACCTGCGCTTTGCTCTACTATTGTCCACCTTCATCCTTATCTACCATGACACCGACGTGCCTCCTCGAACCTCACCGATAAAACACAAGTGCTGACGGCGAAAGCCCTGCTCAAGCGAATTCCACTCCTCCGAGCATCGAATTAGCGTTAGTGTGTCGAATGGTTTCTTATTTCATTGCTTTGACTTCTTGGACGAGAATTTGCTTATGCTCCAAAATGAATATAAATTCTTGTTATTCATTTTGAAGAAATAGTTATTGAAAGAAACAATTGTTATCCGCTTATTTTTCACTTTTCAAGGTTTCGCAGTTTATTAGAGAAAAATAGTTTTCAATTTGACAAAGTTCTTTTGTATTATAACTTTGGAATATTGAAAGAAACTCGAAAGGTTAATTCGAAAGTTAGTGAATCACCGTCTGTTGATATACTTTAGGAACGTTTAACTCTCCTTCATAGGATGATACAGCTTTTAAAAAAACACTTGAATAATTACTCAAAGAACACAACATTAATAGTGACTCGATACAGGAATTTAAAGAGTCACTAGAAAAATGATAAATTTCTCAAAAATTATCCTTAATTATCCAAGTGTTACCGACGGATGCCCGTAAGGTCAGTGTGCATCCTACTAAGGCTGAAGCTTGTCACGGTCGTCACGGATGGTTCTCAAGGCGAGCAGCGAAACCACAGGGTCGCTCGATTTGCTCCGTTTCTCGGTAGGTGTCTACGTGGGGATGGGGTGAGGCCGCAAGAAACGAAATGAGGGTATGACATCGAAAAGAGGGGGAGAATCGACCAGCCACCGGCTAGGCAACACACGCCGAGCATTATCTGTACGAGAATTCCAAGGTCAACCTCATTCCAAGCGAACAGTGGCCAGTATTGGTCACTAGCTACCCGATCCTTGATATCGTTACTTTTCGAAAGTACACCTGTGTGATTGATCGCCCGACGCTTTTGGCTACCACGCCAGATACACATCAGCTGTTGAGACACTCGAGAGTTCAATGTCTTTGCGTACTTGATCGTACTACCTACTCTATTTCGTCAAACTACCATTAAAAGAACACATCCGTCGAGTTTGACATTTTACTATGTTGTAATTTATAAAAGCATAGTTTGTACATTTCAATATAGCTATTATATTGCAAAATTTCGTATATTTTGTTATGATATAACTTTTTATAAGATTTTAATTTCGATTTTAATCCAAAGGCAACTTTTATTAATTAAATCACAGTATTGAGTGTCATCGGCTTGGTCGCACGCTGGTATTACATATTTGTTACATTATTCCGATACCGCTAAAGCCTATTGCGCGAACACGCAAATTCTCGGGTCTAATCCCATTTCGATGCAATGATGTCGCCTATTACTGTTGCTGACCGGGGCGGCGCGCCTGCTATTACCACGCGGGGCAACCATTATCGTTATCTGGCCAAGGTGGCTTCCACCAATGCACCACCTGCACGCACACCAAGTGTATTCGTGTGTCCCGACACATGTCCAATCTACATCTCCATTCAAGTGAACAAAGTTCAGCGGATCTTGGATTCAGTAATACGCTGTTGATGCACTATTAAGCGCTTTACACGCTTCTTATCATGAGAGCCTCATTTAATGAATTCAACCATCGATCCGCACGAAGATAAAATACATTCTCGTTTACCTATCGCTTATTCGAGTCAATTATTTGTAACTTTATTAACAAGAGTAGTACATATGATAAATGATTGTAATAATCGATTTTTAATTGTAGTAAGTATAAATAAGATTATAATTGCAAATTTGTACTTTTGTAAATTAGGTACGATCATAATATATCGAAATAATTGTGATTATAAATATTACTACAAATAACGTTATTACAATTTGTATACCAAATAAAATTTCAAATTAATATTCCAATTGAGTAGCTGTTCTAATTAAAATATTTTTCCTTCTAAAATTTCTAGGTTGTTGCAATTATGTTTGTTAAACGAAAACGATCTTTCGTATTTGTTCCTCGACCTGTGCGACATACATGCATGTAGAAGCATATGAGTAGAATATATTGAAACCACAAGTGGTACAGGGTCGCCCAAGGTGCACTTCATGCGTAGACTGCACTAGCGGCTGGCCATTTTCTACGCGGCTAAGATATCCAGATTAACCTCATTCCAGGATATCGGCCCTCACTATCGGCCAACTACCAGTTGCGTTTTATCGCCATCCGGCAGAACTGCCGCCATTACGGACGCGGCGGCGCAGCCTCCGCCGACGTGTAACTTATCGTTATGGGTGTATGAGCTCTTTTTTCTCCCGTTGATCGAGCGAAACTATTGTATGGAAGCCGCGTGCAACTCACGATAATGTAGCATCGAATATCTACTGTACCCGAAGGAACGCAGCATTCTGCTGCAACCGAACGAGTATCATATATTTTATGGGATAAGTTATCGTCTTTCATTATGATTCAAATTAGATTATGATTTTTTACATTACTAATTCATGCTGATCAATAATGAGAATTTTTAAGAACTATTGTGTTTAATAAAGTGTTGTATTATTTTAAGCAGGCTCTGTTTTTATATCCTATTATGAAAGTATGTTGAGTAATTATGATAGATATAAATAGAGTATGCTTTCATTAACAATAAAAGCAGACTGTTTTTTAACCACACCTTGTCAAAAATATTTGTTCCATTGTTTCGGTGTCTTTGCCAACTCTGTCTCACTGAAGATTCCACAAAGATGCTTCTACGCGAGGAAACCATGAAGTAAAGTTTGCGAAATTAAAATGTACGCCTTAAGCAAAAGGTCGTTGCAAACCAAAACGAGCGTTACATTGCTTCTCCTAATGCGCCTTACATTACAAGTTGGAGTAGTAAAAGCCGGTTTATTCGGGACTCCTGTTTCTCCGGATCTCAAAGGCACAGGAATCCCATAGGGAGAGTGCAGCTCCAGGCAGTTTTGCGCAAGTTATTAGGAAAACTCTCGCGGCATGAAAACAACCCTGTATTTCGAAACTCCCGCAGAAAAGGAAAATTCTTTGTGGAAAAAAAATGAATAAAAAATCGCCAAGTGCGCGTCGAGCTACGCATCAAAGTAGGATTCCGTAGTTTCAAACATAAAAGACTAATTTATTTTCGAAAATGTAATATGTAGAACCTTCTCCAGTTAAAAAGCGATTTTTCAAATTTTATTCTGTAACTAATTATTATACAGTCACAGTTATAATTTTACTTGGAAGTATGCATTAAACACTATTCCCATGCATTATTACAAATTTTTAAACAAAAGGAGATAAAAATTAAAGAAATTCTAAGTGAAAATAAAAGAAAGCAAAATCAATAAATACGCGCAAGGAATCGAGAACCTTTTGCTTTTCGAAATCAGTTAAAAAGAGAATTCTTTATGAAATGCTTTAACTCTTACAGTACACTAGCGAGTAGATTGGAAGTAGATCTAGAATCTAGATAGTCGCCTCTCCGTCTCTACATTGCACATTGTTACCGCGTGGCATGTGCTATTGAATTTCATAGAGTCGGTTGCTGTTATGGGTCGCGCCACCACCTGATATTGCGGCGGTTCCCCGGGAATCGCTGTGGTTTCCTCGTTATCGTCGACGCGCAAATTGGCTTCTATCCTTGCCAGTTGAAACCAACATTTTTTTCCTTTTTTCTTCATCTACGAATTTACCGGGCGTATTTGACCTGCGGTGGCCAATTCGATTCGTTGCTTCGAATTGAAATGATGAATTCTAATGAGCAAAACCTTTCCGCATTACTAAACAGTTGCCAAAACTGTTAAGTTTGTTTTCTCGGCATTTACTGTCAAAGTGAATTAGCTTCGTCTAATTTAATCCGAAAATATTTATGCTCGATAATCTATTGAATTGTTTAGGCATTAAATAAGTTTTGCATTACAAAGTATTGCAGTAGCAAATCAATTAATTGTATCCGAAATTAAATATGTCAAATGTATGTTACCATGTAATTTACCATGAACGTGATGTCGTACACGAATATTTCGGCGATTCATGTCGAAAGCAGAAGGATTCACCCCTTTCAATAACCGTGCTCAAGCACCCCTGGTAAACGTTCCAACCCTAATCCTGTATTCTATACCCGTAGACGATACGTAAGCCAGCGCCAGGTGCGAATTATTACAGAATATCCCATTAACCGTAGCGAATTTTCGGTATAACCTTAATTGCGTCTATCAACGTAAAAATGAAGATATTAAAAATAAAAAGCAGGCAGAAAGAGATACTAAAATTTGAATACTAGATACTTGAAAGAAGTCTGAGAGAAGTTATTAAAAGTTAGAGAGAGTTAAAAAAAAGTTGAAGTATTTGCCTAGTGGAATCAAGCATAATCGTAGAAGGTTACAGTGGAGATGGTGTTCCGGTATAATACGGGCGATAAGAATTGTTAGGTCGATTGCGAGAAATCCGGTACATACGTAGAGGAGAGGAGACGGTCCACTTCACCATGAGAGAAACTTCTGCGTCGAAAGACTGCCGAGTAAATAAAAGGTTCAATGGAGCGCACGCTCGTTCAAGAACGAGGGGAAAATGCCTCGAATTCCGCCGCACCAACCTTTCTCCCTTCCTCTTTCCTTCTCTCGGCAAGCTGCAACCCTTCCTCACCATTTTCTTCCAACTTTCCTTCCAGTTGTAAGTAACAGGCGGACAAGAAGAGGCGACCGGTTGCCTGTTCGCTCCTTCTCGATCTCGTTCTCAACCTTCTGCCAGATCGAATAACATCTCGTGATCGAGAAGGCTGGGCATTGTGCCGAACCATTGACGAAATGGAAGTGCAATGTGCACAGATCGAACCTGAAACTCGTTCTGTGGCTACGAAATCACTCCTTCAATGTTGCTTCGAGGAGAAGAATTTCACGCTCTTTCGGGGTTCAACGATGACGATAATACTTGTGGATTTTTCTTAACTCGTATTTCAAGTCAGTACGATAGAAAAGTGAATGATTAAGTTTACTGAATCTTCGATTGAAAGAAACAAGAGATTTGTATGGATTAATGTGTAATACTATTCATGTTCCTCGCAGTGATGAAGTGTAAATCTTGCCTTGATTGCCTGGAATTCGGTGCATGCAAGAATTCACTATGTCAATTAATTAGTTAGTACAATATTGAAATGAGCCTGAATATCTAGATTTAAATTTGTACCATGCAAATGTCGAAAGTTTCGTACTATTCGAACCAGCCAACTTCCAATTCATTATTTTCAATTTCTTTTATGTCTAATAATATTTATTTTATTTTAAATATACGCCTCGTCAACATAGCAGATTTTATAGAAATATAATCTCCGCTAAGAAGAATAAGAGAAATCCGAGGTTTCTCTGATAAACTGGCGACGACTAAAGCACACTGTACTAAGACGTCTCGATTAATTCACCCTTCCTATACTATATTTCTCAGCAAGCCATCGCTCTTCATCCAAAGCAGAGTTTCCAAGATCAGTGGAACTGGCAGGATTCGCGATTGCCACGGGCAAGCGGCGTTCTTAATTCACCGAGAAACGTTTAAAGCTTAATCCGACGGGTGACTAAATTCGCTAAATGCTTGGCAGCGTCCGCCGGCGAGAGGAAAGTTCGGAGTGCAAAGTCTGCTCTCAGCGTGGCGGGCAGTCGAAGTGAGAGCAGTGTCCGTGTCGGATGGCTAGCCAGAGGAAACAAGAGGAAATCGAGAAAGAGGAGAAAGAGCGCGAAGAGAGAAGTTGCTCATCCCTGATTTTTCTTGGGGGTTGGCAGCAGTCGGTGGAATCCGAAGCCTTAGGCAGAAGCCCAGTTACTATCTTCCAGACTACAAGAAGATGCTTTTAGATCGCGGCACCACCGGCCGACCCGATCACCAGACAGAAACTCTTTCCGCGAATGTCGACAGTCCGACGATACATTCGGCTCGAACTTTATACCTCGGGATATACCAGTTTATGCACTTCCCACTCGACCTGACAGCTCGAGACAATGCTCTACCCGTGTGTGGCTAACTGTCAACTTTGTTCTATTTTAGTGCGCTTGATATTTTCCCTAACTTTTCTCTTTTTTCTCCTATTTCGATTTTATATCAGAAATAATTGTCAACTTCAGATACATTATTTATTTAAATCACAAAGTTATCATAGGTATTATAAAACGATAAAACAATACAATGACTCGCCACAGACTAATCTAAAAAACTACTCCAAAGAGAACATAATACTAAAAGTATCCTAGATTAAAGGAAACAAAACCACTCGACTTCCTGTATGTCAGGTTGTTCCGGTTGACACTGAATACACAAATCCTCATGAAAGAGAGAGAGAGAGAGCGTGGCGGCAGGTGAACTTTTGGGAGTTGGATCAGCCCGGAGGGCCAACTCGAGTGAGGTGGTTCGACTCCGTTCGAACTTATAACTTGAAAATCACGATGAATTATTCAGGGCGACACTCGGCTGAATAATTGATACACATGGGAAGTCAATGGGGGCCGCATGTGTGCGTCGAACCCCTCGTCGGCGAAGGGTGGAGGGGAAGGCAAAGCATACATATCTCGCGCACGTTTCGCTGTTGCTTTCTCCCTCGCAACCAGCCGAACGCTCCATTTCACCCCTGATTAATCCGACGGCTCGACACGTTTCTTCAATTGCCTGTCAGCCCCTCAGCGGCACACCGGTTGTCGCTAATTTCCATTGAGACAGTCACTCGCATTTTCCACTCTTCACAGCGTAATTCTGATGACTTTACACTGCTTGTATCGTCGATCGTCGTGCTTCTTCTTTATTTATAGTATTGAGGATTTTATACTTGAGGGGATAATAAATGTTTATATTAATGTGGGGGTTTGTATTGTTTAGTATACACGTAGAGGATGAACGAATAATATAAATAATTACTGTGAATTGCATGTAATCCAATGTTGGGAGTAGATATATCATTTTTATAGTCTGCATCATTCAATTGTTGAGTATTTTTTTTGTTCAGTGTATTACTTTTAATTAATGTGTAAAAACTAGTATTAGTAGTGGTCGAAAATCCCTAAGAAATGTCATGGGAATTCAACTGATGAATAGATTGTTGTGGAGAGGGTTTCTGTGAATAATGCATTCCCATTGGCCGTGTTATTCTGGAATTCATATAGACGGGAATTTCCAGCACAACACACCGCTGTCCTCCGGCTACGCAGCGCTTATGACGACAAGCGCAACCTGCGGTTAGATGGAATGTCAATATTCGACGGTTATTAGTTAGCTTCGAATCGCAATAACTTCGTCTTCGCCCGCTTGACCGCACTTCGTCCATTGGTCGATTCCGGCGTCAATGAAGCCGCGAATCCAATGGCAAATTGCGATGATTTCTATACCGAGAACTTTAAAGTTCTAAACTCGACGAAATGACATTGGCTTTCCATCGAGATTTCTATCGGGATATCGAGTGATTTCTAGTGTGCGGTTTCTAATGACTTGTGGATCGGCGATTTCTAGCACAGAGAAATCTGGGACACTGCGAATGCTTTGTCTATTTTCTATTCTCTGTTATATATTGTCTCTTTAATAATAAATGTTGCAGCTATGTTACGAGATTTATTTTCTATGCATTGCTGGAAATTGAAAAATTGAATCGCGGATATTTTGTATTCTATTAGCAAAGCTTTGGCTATTTATACAGCTATAAATAATCGGAAAAATTCTTAATTCAATCGTTTGGTAGATTATAATGTTTAATAAAGGATCAATAATCGCTGCACGATAAAACCGTGCTCGATGCCAGCGGTGCCGTATCGAATAGACGATACGATTAAACCTGATATATATCGCGAGAAATAATTCATTATTTCCTGGTGCGTAAATAACCGGAACCGAAACTACGCCAGTCTCTCTCCGCTACCAATTCCGGCTCTCTTTCTACGTATGTATCGAAGCTTTCGAATATTTGTTTGTGGCGAAAAACTCGGAGGTATCGATTGCCAATGGATTGCAGTATTTCACGGTAATGTAGAGCCAGCAATGCGTTCGGTAAATAACAGAAAATTGGCATCGCCGCTTGATACACCGTTCGGCCGCATTAACTCGCACGCATAAATATTTAGTGTAATTTTATGCGCGCGCGCACGAACTGCGACCGAGGTATATTTTCGGAGATGCGCTGCCGACGCGCTGGTGGGTCGACCTGAATTTTAAAAAGCCCAACAAGATCGCTCCGCTGATTTTGCACACGAAGGAGTTACAGGTTCATCGGCTTTAAGCTGAAGAATAAAGCTCTCTTCACACGTAGAGGATGCTCAAGTTGTAGTGAGAACATAGGAAAAATGAGATATAATCGATTAATGTTCAGATTTATTTCTTTGAATTATTTGTTGAGTGTGATACGCTAAAGATTTGTATAAAAGTCATATTTTTCCAGATCTCTAAATTCGTTTACTATTCACAGTGTTTAAACAAATGTCAATTGTTTATTTTCAAAAAAGTGATGTTGGAGAAACAGTGTCCCTTCTTCAAACAAATAATATCTTCTTCTGCAATATCTTTCTATTATCAAAACAAATAGAGATATTTAAGGTGGTTCAATGAAATGAAAAAATTTATATAAAAACTCATAAAATTGAAACATTGTTCATATCAAGACATGTTTGATAATTCATGATTAGTATGATTTATGCCAACAGTAATAACACTTACTTTGTTAAAATTAATGCAGAAATTCTAAACCGAAATGGCGTAGGAAAACACCGATGTGTGTGACTGGCGCTTAACTTCCAGCTTCCGTGGTGCAGTGCGCTTCACCTTTCGAGACTCTTCAATATACTAGAATAGCATGTGTGTGTGTGTGCATGTATGGCCGGATAGTTCTGGTAGAATGTACACGGCGAGAGACTGCCGTCTAATGCAAACGTTATTATTTTCGCCCGACTGCTTATCCGCCGACATATTTCCAGCCGGAAATTTCGCCCTTGATGCGCCCGGGATATTGTATTTCACCCTCGTGTCGTTTACAGTGTACCTTCAAGTGTCGTGTTGGCGTAACAATGAAATTGAGTTCTAAAATGCTTGCAGGCTAGGCGAACTTCGGGATAGGATGTAACGACAGTAATATTCTCCAGGTGCAAATTGATATTCGTGTAAAACATTGGATGAACAGAATTCGAGTTTTGATTTAGAATTTAGAATCAATACTATTTTAGGAATCATTTTGATTTAGGATTGCTGCCGATCGAATTTACAATTATATATTATAACATATAAAATAACTGCTGATTGGCCAGAGATTATTGTCTCTTTTCCTAACGACAGTAATATTCTCCAGGTGCAAATTGATATTCGTGTAAAACGTTGAATGAACAGAATTCGAGTTTTGATTTAGAATTTAGAATCAATACTATTTTAGGAATCATTTTGATTTAGGATTGCTGCCGATCGAATTTACAATTGTATATTATAACATATAAAATAACTGCTGATTGGCCAGAGATTATTGTCTCTTTTCCTAACGACAGTAATATTCTCCAGGTGCAAATTGATATTCGTGTAAAACATTGGATGAACAGAATTCGAGTTTTGATTTAGAATTTAGAATCAATACTATTTTAGGAATCATTTTGATTTAGGATTGCTGCCGATCGAATTTACAATTGTATATTATAACATATAAAATAACTGCTGATTGGCCAGAGATTATTGTCTCTTTTCCTAACGACAGTAATATTCTCCAGGTGCAAATTGATATTCGTGTAAAACGTTGAATGAACAGAATTCGAGTTTTGATTTAGAATTTAGAATCAATACTATTTTAGGAATCATTTTGATTTAGGATTGCTGCCGATCGAATTTACAATTGTATATTATAACATATAAAATAACTGCTGATTGGCCAGAGATTATTGTCTCTTTTCCTAACGACAATAATATTCTCCAGGTGCAAATTGATATTCGTGTAAAACGTTGAATGAACAGAATTCGAGTTTTGATTTTCAATTTAGAATCAATACTATTTTAGGAATCATTTTGATTTAGGATTGCTGCCGATCGAATTTACAATTGTATATTATAACATATAAAATAACTGCTGATTGGACAGAGATTATTGTCTCTTTTTCCTGCCGAAGGTTATATTTTCTATTATTATTATCCTTGATCATCGCTGTTGGGAAAGTCTTGTACTGGAATAAGCAACCTCTTTTCTTATGTAAATGTAGTGAAGAAGATCGAAAAAAGTGTCGATCGTACTGCTACGGTGAGGATGAAGTTCCCCGGTGTATCCGCTTTAAGCGACGACGGAACAAGTTCTGGATTCCACTTGAAAGGTACACGGGTTGCTCGGTAGAAGCTGAGGTGGAGGTTGGCCACGTACAATGCCCACCTCTCGAACTAGATCCCCAGTGAGCCGGCGCTTTCCTCGATCTATTAGCCGCTCAATTACCCAAAATACTCCGAGGTACGCGCCCCGGATACAAAGTCCTCCGGCGGCACTCCATTCCGTACACTTCCGGTGTCCCGAGTCGATAATTGAGATAAGATCGTTCCGCCAATGTGTCAACCCTGGCCTTTCGGCTAGTATGGGATAATGCTATTGGGGAATTCAATCTCATGGAAACCGCAAACCAAACTGTGATTGGTTCTGCCGTGTCTGTTAGTTGGAAACATTACCGCATCTATTCCGAATATGAAACTTGTGTTTTGTAAATGATGAAAATAACGTTTTTCATGTCAAATGTTGTTATGTATTTCGAATTTGTATTAAAAGGATATTTCGACTTTACAGTGATGGGTTTGTGATTTATCGAATTTATTGCTACTGATTAATTGTGTTATTATTTATACAAACTGGTGAATAAGAATTGGTAGTTCTCGAGTTTTTAATATTTGTATTATATTACACAAAACCAACATCATTGATTCCAAGGCACAAATATGTTTGATGGCAAATATGTTTGCAATGTTTTCATGTTACGGTAGTATGGATTTTATTTCCACATAGACTGGCACTTGAATTTTCTCTGCATTCCTCGAGCACTAGAGATTCAGATGAAACACTTCGATTTGTATAACAAAAAGTTGAAGCTAGTGATTGAGCCACTTACATAATAAAGGCATCGGGCTATTTGAATGCAAATGGGACGAACATTGCACGGGAACGGAATCAGGCAATCAATATTATTTTACATAAGAATTGTATCAAGAAATCCGTGGCCGCCTGCCACTGGCGAGACATCGCTGAAGAAAATCTTCAAGTCAAGAGGCTGATGTATATTTATGGCGAACGCTTTCTTTGATAATCGCAGACACGAGTACTTTAAAAAGTGTCGCAAAACGATGCGAGAATACTCCACGAACCAATAAAAAATCAAGGGATTCCTCAACAACTAATACAAATTCTTGATTTCAATCGATCGCAATTAAACATACCAAACTTGTACATAACTAATTTCACGTAACATAGTTCTTTTATTAGAATGAATTATTTTATATCACAAATACCAAAAATTCATACTCGACAGCAAATCACTATGTACAAGAATAATCCAACAAAAACAAGAAAATATAAAACGGCATTGTTAGTGAAAAAATATGCGTTTAAATTACATTTTTATCGGCTTTTCCATCACTCTCTCATAAAATGTCAGGGTATATCGTGCTATCCTTTCAGAGAACGTCATCCAGTATGATAGTTTCTTTTCGCCAGGCGACTCGCACACTTGTCAAGCTTTCTAAGGGTAGATTTCAGCATCAGTGAGTGCCGAATAGTTAAAGGGTGTTCGCGAGCAGGGTTGGCTTTGTTGGCAGGAAATCCGAAAAGCTGGCGAGACTGGCGTTCACAGGGCAGCAGCCAGCACTGAGTAATTAGTGTGCTAGAGAGAGAAAAGAGGGGGCGAGGAAGAAGAGGAAGAAGGCTGCAGTGAGTATCCAAAGCTTTCATCGAGGAAATCCTGACTTCAAGTTATAATTAGGCCGAAGAATCTCTTTCGATGCTTCAAGTTATTACCTCTCTGATGAAGAGTCGAAGGAGAATCCCCGAGTGGAGTAACGAATACTCCTTTACCTTCGCTACATCGCCGATGCAAAGTTGCTCCCTTTGTCGCCGCTTAGACGGTAATTCCACGGGCTTCTCGTCAATTCCAACTATTCCCCGAAACTTTCCAACTTCTAGCGATATCCTCGACGATACTCGAAGATTGATCTTTCAAAGTAATTTGAACTTACACACTACGTGCACTGATTTGTATTTTAGTAACTGCACGAAAAGATGTACGTACAAATGAATTGCGGTGAATTTCAGGGAGAATTTATACTTTTTTTCAAGAACGAATGATATCACACATGTAAGTGTGTCAGGTAGATTGAAAGCATTGGGTGAGCGGTAGTAAGTAAGTGGTCAGGCAGAAAGTACTATAACTTCCTACTTTTATTATCACGTCGATTTCAATCTCACTGCATTTCTCTCTCTTTGTGACAACTCTTCTCCTTGAAACTTCTCCCTTTCTCGATCTTCCGGGTCTCTTCCTTCTGACCGGAATAGCAGTGAGTCAGCAATATGAATACTTTCGATCGAGCATCTGTCCGGCTACCAGGATCCATCTGTCTAACTGTCGGAAGAGATGCTTTCGCAGGGCTCTGATACGACCGTCTTTCACATTTTTCCTACGGGTTATTTTAGTGTCGCTTTTTATGCGCGAATAAATGCTCAGGCAGAGCAGGGGAAAAAGTTGGCCGCGTGCTAGGCGGAAACGCGCGCGAGAGCGGGCTTTCATTCGAACGAGAAAAGTTCCGGCGAATTCCTCTTTCGCCAACGTCGCGCTTGTTTCGAGAAATAATTCCAAGTGTTTTGCATGTGTAAATGCGGCCATTTACGTGGCACGCCTGGAGTCCTGTACTTTGACTTCCATGCTCCTGCGTACTGGGATGCTTCATGCACTTGCTACGACAGCCGGGGATAATCCTAGTCGGCTCTGATTCATGGGGAATTCGTGAACTATCTTAAGGATGTGAACTAGTTTAATGTGGATCATATTTCTCGTGAAATAATTCGTAAGGGAATTGGGTTAATCAATGAGTGAATTTACTTTGTACAAAGTATTGTTTCTCTATGTATATTAATTTCATTTACTTTTTAGATAAAAGGTTCTTTCGATCGATATTTTTACAATTTATAATAAAATTAGGTGAATTAGTGAGTCAATTAACTTTGTGCTACTATGTTTCTTTGTATTGTATCACAAGAACAAACACATTTCTTTCCTTTAATAATACGTCTTGTTTATATTACTGAACAATTGAAAATATTTCGTGTGTTCAATTATCATTATTTATGCTATATTCTGACAGACGAAACGGAATACTTTGAGCTCCGTATGCGCTACGTGCTCAAGACAGAGATTCCTTCTGCATTGACTCACTGCCATCCAATTAGTAGTTCCCAATACAGGGCAACGCAATCCTCCCTAGCGATCCTCGAGTTGATGGCTGGTGTTTTCAAAAATTGGATTTGTTAGCGGGCCACCTCCGCCCTCCAACCCCCGCTGTTCCTGTATTACCTATCAATGCACCGCCTACTGAGATTTCAGACTAACGAGTCCCATTGTTTCACTCACGTCGCACTCCACGGAGAGCTCAGTGTGCTTCGTCAGTCACGAATGAAATCGTATGCATGGAAAAACATACTTCCGCTATTTAATCAAGTGTACGCCAATTGTATAAGAAAATATAAATCAGTACAAATTATAAATTTTATTATTATTAGTCTTCTGCGTATTATGAATAAATACAGGTCATAACTTAAAAGTGTAAATGGAAATGGAAAACGGAAAATTTTAAAGAGTAAATGTAAAGCTGCTTCTTTTTTTTTTTTTTAATAGAATCAACAATGGCATGTTGAACAAAGTGTATGCTTGGAAAATTGAAAGAAAGGTGCGAGAACGACTTTCGGTTTTCATTACACTGGTGCGAGGGTGCGGAGGAAAGTAATTACTAAGCGCGGCGCGTGAGCAAGATAAAGTTATGGAGGCGGTCAGTAAGTTAAACGACTGTTGAGCGACTGGAATAATAGATATGTTTTTTCACGGGCCATTTCGTTTAATTGCTTGTTAACATTTTTCCAAGCACGCCACTGTAAATCTAATTAAGTATTAAATGAGTATAAGTGCAAATATAAAACATGCGAACAAGAATGAATCGGATATAAAATATGTAAAAAAATAACAAGTAATTCAAAAGCAAAATTATGTTAATTTTGTAGAATATTAACTGCAAAGCATAGTGATAATTTGTTGAATCTAGCAATGGCCCTCTAATTAAATTAATGACAGTGAATATAGTCACAGAAGCATAAAAGCCACGGTTTTCATAGAACTTCCAGGCAATTTAAATTCAAACGGAATTTTTATTGTGCGTATTTCTACGTCGGTTTTCTCGTTCAGTCTCGTTTCAATATTGCGCGGCTCTTTATTTGTTTATCGAAAGAGCGATGCAACTGGGAGTGGCCAAGCTTCTCGTTTACCCCTTTTTGATGGCTGCTTCCACTCACCGTCGGTGAGCTGCTAATTAAATAACTAATTAAAATTCACAGAAAGGGTCTTCGCTGGTTCTCGAAGAACGCGCGCGCCCGTTGGCTAACACCCGGAATGTTAATTCGTCCTACACTTTGATTTGCAGCGCTCTTTCGGAAGTTTCGAGCGGCTGCCTCGATATTAATTTCATAATTAGGCACCGCCTGATATTTGCTGATCGCTCGATTACCAATGTTTGTGGGAGCTAATTGAAACTTGCAGACTGCGAGAACGCATACGATTGGCCATTTCATATGCCTGCCAAGAGTTGTACAAAATTGTATTATACATTTATAATTCACCGCGCTACGATTTATTAAAAAGCAATGATTTTAATTATTCTAAATCCCTGGATATTCATACCAAATTTATTCTCATTAAATAACTATTATTAAAACTTTACTCCTTGCACAGTGGTATTAAATTTTCCAAGATTTCATCTCCTCAAAGTGAATATTTACAATTAAAAAGAGTGTGTATCAACCACTGTCAGAACTACATCTTTCACAAATGTAAACCTTTCCCTGTTACTCCACAATGATTGCATAATTATCATATATTATATAAGAGGAACTATGAAGGGAGGATTCTTCCGAATTTCCAAGTTTACAGGGAAACCTTTATTCGCATAGTGGCAGCTGCACACGATAGGGAACCGCTCGTCGTTCATTCTACGGGGAGTTGTAGGTTGTCGGGGGTTGTTGAATGCTGAAGCGTTCGGTGCTTGCGGTGTTTCGGTGAGACGCGCGCAGCCACTTACTCGGCGCATGTATGCGCTCGCAACTCTCTCTAGCCGGCAGCCGCCAACACTAATGGTGGCCGAACAATGCGACCAGCTGCAAACACCACTCTCCGGTTTTATGGAGCCGATGCGCTCACCCTTTCCCTTCCCGACGCCCTTTTTCCCGGCCTTGTTTCTCCCCGTGTTACGTATATCCGACCGCGACACCACTGCCATCTATGTACACACACGTCGCTGACCCATTTTACTTTCATGCGCCATTCGCCGCGCTATTATCCTCCTCCTGGCTGCGTGACTCGCCGATAAGAGGCTACCTATGCTCCATAAAGTTTCATGTGTCGTTAATGAAGCTGGCGATTGTTACGGTAAGGATGCCTGTTAAAGGATGTGTATTTTGATTTCGTTTGATTAGACATCTGATGATTGGTACATGATATTCTAAAGCGAGCACTCTTAGAATATCGAATGATAGTGTTTTTATTATTTTAGAATTGTGTAAGTATTAAATTAAGGGATACGTGTGTTTTTTGTTTATCTTTGAGTGCAATGAAATTTCTTTGATTTTATCACAAATACTATGATATGTTTTTACTTGAGTATATTAGACTCGACATTTCAATTATAGAAAGTGTCATGGAAAATATCGAGTGACACCGCTTCAATTACCGTCGAGATTGTGTGACTTTTTCCATCATGGCATATCACTTTTTCCCCATCACTTTTTTTTTAATGTGTCAGAATCAGAGTGAAATAGGATCTCCGCGCATATTGCAGCTGATACTATCTACGTGCCGCGCGCCTGAGAGTAGCTAACCCACTCGACACGAGCCAGTTCGTGCGAAACTCAGAGTTACTCGTTGCATGTACGATATTGCAATATTTCGTCCTTACATCCTGCTCTCTTACGAGTGTTCCTCGGAATTTCCACTCATCTATGTCGAGTTAATTTCATTCCATGAATAACTCTTACTTAACTGTTACTTGATACGATAGTGACAACCTTTGGTTGTATCAATATTGAATTTAATATTATATAATTCTATAAAAGTGTATTAAACGTAAGTATATCAGCTTTTACTGGTTAATGATATGGAAAAGTACTGAAATTAATAAGTAAATATGTTTCGATTTTGTTAGTAAAATGATGTCATTTTGCTACAATCACAAAACGAAGTTTACTTTAGTATTTATCAAATTTCTATAAACAAAAACTAACTTTAACATTTTAGGTTTTGGAAATGCATTCCAAAGAAATTTGTCAATTTTTTTCTACAGGAAAGATTACGATGCGCAATGGGTTTCAATCAGATATGGATTTTCTTAAGATTTGTTTGGCACATCAAGGTAGAAGGCATTACGGTGCTTGGAGCATATGTTCGCGTCATTCGCATAACGGATCTCCGAGCGCCAAGTAATATCCTGCACGCGCCTGTGTCCTTTCACTGTGTGACGGAGCAATTCGTCCTGGATGATGGCGATGCATTATTGCAATATCGCCAAGGACCTGTCAGAAGGAGGGGCTTCTTTTTCCGTCCCGATTCCCTGAGTCCTTTCTACTTCCGCCAGCCATTATTACAAGCCATTGTCGATCAAAGGACTAAAGGATGTATGCGAAGTTGCAGTTTTGTGCATCGAGATTGATTTCATCGAATATTTATTCACTGTCGTTACAATGCGCTTTATTTGTCTCTCCGAAGAATGTAAGTGGGATTAATTTCGGTATTATCGTAAAACAACCATGCACTTCTATTGAAATGACAAATTCGTCATTTAATTAAGATCGAACATGTATAATCAATTAATTCTGTCTCACAAATATTGCTTAGCATTCGTAAAAGTTTAGTATTCATAGAAAAATGTAAAAATTAAATTACATTAAATTAATCAGAGACAAAACTTAATTTCCAGAGAAACATATTCGCATTGCAATCAATTTACTTGATTGATAAAAAAGATTATGGTATTTACCTGTTCTGCAGAATCGGTGATGAAGGAATGACAGTACTGTAGGCTGAAGTGGGCTCTGGGCTCTCGTGCGAGGAAGCTAAACTGCGTGTGCTGAGGCTCACAGGTCGCGTACGAAATGCGCCTCAACGCGTGCGCCATTTGCACGCACTGAAACATACAGAAAAGGAATATTTTTAGGATCATTCAATTAAATTCATATTCCATTGTCGTATAAAGTAAAAACTAGAGTTTCTGGATTTGTAGATTCAATTAAATAGTCAAACAAGTAAACTAGCTTCCGTGTTAGACTAACTAAAGGAAGCGTCTGACTAGTGCTACACTAATACTACTGCCGTCCAATATAGAAAATCCTCCTATTATCAATGACATTTAGTAATATCGTTTTAAATAAATCAACATCTAAATTACAATCAGATCAAATCATAATTATAAACTTACACCAACAAGACACCCAAACACATAAAAACTATTGTCATTCATCCTTTTTAATTAACCAAGCTGACAAGTTTGATGCACGAACCACCTAAATCATACTTTTTATTACAATATAATTCCATTTAAAATGTACAATTTATCTAATTGGATCCTTTGTCTGGTGAAATCACTGAAAGCGATCGAAAACCAATTACTCTCGTGCGAATGCAGGAATATTGTAATACTCAGGTGACTGTGGAGTGAAAGCCAGACTCCTCGAGCTTCCTTTGAGGCAAAGCCGTAAAGCTTTGCAAGTTTATCGTGTCGCGAAACAATTACCAGGATATCAACATTTCACCCTCGTCACTTTCCCACCCCCTTTCTCTCTCTCTCTTTCTCTTTCTCTCTCACCAGTCAAAGCACACAAATACCGATTTCTCCAGCGATTTTACAGTAGTGTCCGCGCGCTCGCGCGTACTATTTACGAAACCGAACGGTAATTGCAGGAGCGCGACTCACCGCCGAATGGTAAATAAAACCGTCTAGCGAATAATGATATGCCACTCGGCGGATGCGGAAGGTCAGAAGATCAAAGCAGCTTGTTACGCCTGTGTCTGCGGCCGCCCCAGGTTTTCTCGGGCATGAACTACGACCTCTTCTTCTTCTTCTTCTTCCTTCTTTCTCTTTCTCTCTCTCTTTCTATCCATTGGACGAGTTTCGCTTCCTTGCAACAGTATATTCTCGCACTTATCTCCTCGTTTCTGTGTATACATCGGCCAGAGACGCCGCTTCTGAAATTCTCTCCTTTTACGAGCGCTTTCTTAATGTTTTTCCTGTCAGCCTCGTCGCCGTCCCCGCTGCTGCTGCTACGAGCGGTGACTTCAGAGTCGCGGTACACCTTGGTGTCCGACCGCCCTTGATGTTTCGTATTTTTATTCCCAAGCAGTGTCGACGGCCTCGGATTCTAGACGGGCCGCGGTGTACTTTGCTGCGCAGATGTTTGCGCGCTTAGTTAATAGTCAATTTCAGATAAATAGAGTGATGTGATTAATTGAAGTTGGGATAATCGAGATCTTGTTTTTCATCGACTGTATTGAATTTTTGAATTTGAAAACTGATGAATAAGAGAATCAGTAATTTTGTACATTGCAATAGTTTCTCTATTTTTGTCTTATTAAATTCTTGTAGAAGTTATTGGAGATATTTGTTTATAGAAAGAATACTAAAGGAATCAATGATAGTTATAAATTTAAGAAAAACTTTGAATTTCGTGTATCATTTCTTATAATCGAATAAGGATAAATATCTTCCAATATACTTGCAAGTATGGGGTGCAAAACTAGAGTTGCAACGAATCGAGACTCAATGAAGAACGGCGTTGAGAATTCACATTAGCTTTGCATGACGTATTCCCAGCAGGTTGTATGCAAATAATGACGATGCCCGGCGAGAGCGAAGCTTCAGCAAACCGAGCGAGTCTGGATGATGCAGGCCCAGCGATAATGTCCCCTCCTAAAGTGCGTCATTACGGTTAACGGGAAGCCGCGACGAAGGGTAAATAATGCTAGAAAAGAGGCTCGCTGACTTCTTTCTCGGTGGCTTCCTCTTCTACACTTCCACTGCCTCAGCCGGCTTCCGGGGTGCTTCTAGACGGGTGCGCGATGTCTTCCTAACATATTCGTATGCAAATCACCGCTCGTGCGCCGAGGTGACGCTTCGTTATCCTAAAAGCGACTTTGCCAACCGGCAGATTCTACGGTTTAAGGAACGCGCTCCTGTATTCAGTTATATTCCCGCATTTCCTTGGAACTCAACCCTCGTTGACACGCACAATTTTCCAAGGGACTTTCGGATTTTCCATTAGGCCTGGCAAAATTGAAATGTGTGCTGGAAGCTTTTAAAAATGTATGAAGCATGCGTAGAAAAGAAAATCAGTTTCAAAGCATCGTATTTTGTATGGTGAGTTGTCCCGTAAGAAATTTTTTACACGAGTCAATCAATGATTATATTACTGTAAATGATTGTTAATAGTCGTATGGTTAAACAGCTAAATTACACGAACCGCAGCTTCGCTTCACCGAGCAGAGAAACGGTTTCCATTTACAGTGAAAGTTAAGAAACTGTCAAAGAAATCTTGGAGATTTGTCATTAGCTTAACTATGCTCGGAATTTCAACAGCTTCATAAGAAAACTGATATGATTCAATCAATGATTACACAGACTAACTTACTTACAATTAACCCACGTATAATTTCACAAATTATTTTAATTTAGACAATCTATAAAAGATACCTGATTTATGTCCTAGTTCTGTAAATGATGCTTGAACAAGAATGTCGAACATTAATGTTAGCTGTCGTACTGTTAATAGGCGAATGGTTGAACAGCTAAAACCGCACGAAACACTCAGCTACGCTTGAGCGAGTAGAGCAGTGGTTGCCAGTTACAGTGGAAATTATGAAACTGTCAAAGAAATCTCAGAGGCTTGTTATTAGCTTAACTATGCTCGCAATTTCAGACGTCCGGGGGGATAAGGATTTACGACTGTTTTCGTACTATTTCGCTCGAGTTAGTCGTTTCAACTCCCTGCTCGAAGGCTGCTCTCAGCTGAACATTCTGCTTGATAGCAGCTTGTGCATTGTATCGAGCTACAAGAAAATAGCATCCTCATTAACTCGAGCCTCTCATAAATATCACTTATGTGTATCAGCGTGTCAGCGACATCAAGCCACGTTACAAGTGCTGGTAAATCTTCCCCGATGAGTGTGGGACGACCCTGAAGTAGGTATGGGAAATCACCGGTAATTGACCAGGGAAAAAATCATTGTAAAATTATGGGTTTCCGAGAAAAAGTTTTACCCAGCATCCGTGCGAGTTTCTCATTTCGATTGGAGCGAGATTCAAATATTCTCGATGATCTTAAATTTTATAATAATTAATTATTATAGTTAGAGAGTTCTATTTGTGTATTCTGTTGATTTATTATAAATATTTGTCAATTGATGAACAAAGTTCATGGACGAACGTAAAAGGATCGTCATCATCTGCTGTACCGACGGGATGCTGGGATCGCTGGATCACGATCGAAAGAACGGGTTCCAGAGATCGTCGGTAGAGATCGCGTTGGTGTAACACTGCTTACTGCCTTACCAGTATTGTTATTTCAGATTATTTTACTTCTTGTCAAATTAGTAACTATAATATCTAATAATACAAATCTTGAGTTATACATCAAAACTATGCAGAGAATCGAATATGAGTTTTTTCGAACATTTCTTCCAAAGTAATTTTGTGGAGTAATGAATAAAAAAAGAAAAATTAGAAGGATTCACAGTGAAACTAAGTAACCCTAAGAATATAACAATTTCGAAGTACGTGTTAATGGTGGGTTTCGTAATAATTTCAGTTCGCTCAGACTACACAGTTTCTACTGTACAGGGTGAGTCACTTGCACTCCAGTTCCAATTATTTTCATTATTGGTACAATTTAATATTATAAACAAATGTCAGTGCGTGGAAAAGACTCGGTGAATACTCCTTTATATTAAAATTACTCAACATCGTATTTTTTAATTAATTAATTGTACCATTTTCGACGGCCTATATCCATCATTGGCGATTCAAAGGCAAGTGAATCACCCTGTACATGCTAGTTAATTCAATGGCAATGCGTTCTACTGTCGTTCGCCGGGTTGGATTAACAGCGGGGCATGGTATTGAAGGAAACAGGAGTGAATTGCAATTACTGGCCACTTGAGCCAGTGCAAGCCGCCTTCTGGGGAAGTTTCCTTCGTCAAATTCGTTCGGGAACACGAAACTTTTAATGGCTCGCGGCTGCTGCGCTACTCGTCGTGGAAAAAAATCAGCCGGCGAAGTTCGTCGCCGCCCCCCTGATGGGATGCTCGCTTTCCCAAGTTTCGAGTAGTTCCCGCACATTGTTTGACTTGGTTTTGGGTCATCGGAGCACAAGAATCAGATACTTCCACTATACCATGGTATAATTGCAGTTGGATCTGCATTTTACCGAGAAACCTTGTAAAAAAATGTGTAAAACAATCGGATATTAGCGTTAATTAATAAGGTCTCGCTTTTATATAAATCTGCGAAGAACAAAAGTGAGATATTTTTGTTATTTGATAATGTCACTACAATCGGATTTGCATTTTTCTGAGAAACATTAATAAATATGAGAATAACTTAGATACTAGAATTAATTTATCTTTACATTCTGTAAAAAATAAAAATGTATCGCCCCTATTATTCTCATTATTTATGTTGACAAATTATTACTTACAAGGAACAACGAGCAGTTTCAATGTTTTCAGACGGCTCATCATTTTCCATCGCGTTCGCTATTCTCAGTCCGATTAATATTTTTTGTTACACTCGCATTCCCCGACGCGCATTATTTTATCTCACTGTGTTCACGGATTCCGTCGTGCTCCCTCGGTCATGTGCGAAAAACACCAGCTATGGTTTTTTTCCTCATGCTTCTCGAATACCGAGCGTACAAGCAGCGACAGATTTTCGTCCCGCGGCTTTTTTTTTTGCTGTTACGCATCGCTAAAACACGAAGTGTTCGTCGAATTTAACGGTGACTATTGGACAGAAGTTTCTAGTTGGGGACAATTTTATGATAAGGTTTGTTTAATTGATTATCTTGATTAATTATTTTTATTAAGACATTACTGACCGGAGATGTATTCATACGTTTTTAGAGAGCGATATAATTAAAATAACCGTGCTAAATTGTTAGAACTTAAAATTGATAAAGTCTTCTTTACCACACTCTAAGGAAATATACGCTCAAAGTTTCAAATAAATACATCTGTCCCAAAAAAGTTATTGTTAATTTACTTATACGCGAGAAATGTCAATATTGACTTATGTAAAAAAAAGTTAGTTACAGACATTTGTTTCTGCAAAAATGTGTTAAGTAAACTTACTGTTGGCGAGTTTATAACGTCAGTATTTAGTCCAGACACGTTTTCCGCATCAGCATAGGAGTTAATAGTGTATCGTCTGGAGGAGGCGTCGCTACATCATAGTAGATTATGGCAGTGTTATGTGGAGCAAGAGTTAATTTTCGAATGTGTACCCAAGGGTTAATCATGACTGCGCGGAAGCGCTCGACATACATGCAAAATATATTCTCTCGCCTAAACCTCCCAGCAGGCATCAAGTCACGCTTCCTTTAGCTATTTCGCGAATAGGAATATGTTTCATCATGCGCTATGCTTTACGGTATGGTGAACCTCTTATCTTCTTGCATACATATCTGTATCATTTCAGCGTACTAGACTTGTAATACATCGGTTAGTTATTTCAGTTTTTCTGTTTATAAGTTATCCCAATAATGTGGACTTGCAATTATTGGAATACTGCTTTAATTATTGCATTTAGAAACGATTGGCTTATTGGATTTATCGGTGTTACGAGAACTCTAGTAGAGTTTATTATAACTTTTGCAATTCTCGAATGATGTGTTTTTAAATAAATACGAAATTTGTTATTTTCTCGTTTTATGTTTTTTGTTACATTAAAAATATAAAATATCGAAAGTAAGTTTAGATTGTACGTTTAGTCATTAAAATTAAATACGAATGTTAGTACTCTGGCCACTTGTAATCGGCCAGTAGCTTCAGTTGAATTCACAATTTCAACGATCTACGTTGAGCACGTTGTTTTCCTAAACGAGCGCACTCGGAGGAAAATAATTGGGCAAATGATCGGGCCAATTGAACAAATGCCTGGGTCGAAAGTTCAGCTCGGCGTTCTGTGCATTGAATTTTTCATGACTCCACTGTTCCTCTCAAGTGCCGAAGTTTTACGTGAGAAAGATATAAACGACCTTGCTGAGCCGGAGATTGCCGGATTTCCTGGAGGAACGGATCCTACATTTCCCCTTCACTTCAAATGTTCGAATATTATTTTACACCGAGATCTGTTTATACTTTTCAATGCATTTCTCACCGTATTCGCTTCAATTTCGCAACTCTTCCACACAATATTCTTGTATAGTAATTCATATAAATAATTGAAATATTTATACGAATTTTTGTGTTCAGTAGTTCTATCCAAATCTAACTCTCATACATGTATTCCAACAAGTACAATAATACTCAAATTTGTCAATATTAATAAATATAATTCATGGACATAAATAAGCTGTAAATTCTATTTGTAATACCTTTGTTACCGATAACAAAATCGAATCATATAATAATTACGATACAACGAGATCAATAGAAAGAGTGATGACTTAGAATAAATTTCCTATCGTGAATATTGAATAAAACATAACTCCGTTACATATCGATAATGGTTTTCTCATTAAAAGGCTTCCCTTCAGATTCACCAGTTCCCCATTGATTCTAGTTGGAGTGAAAGTGGGACGATAAAGAGATTTCCAAGAGATTCTATTCCAGTGTTTCTCGTTTTCCCTCTCAGGGACGCATTCACGTGAAGAGGAGAGCAACGGCTAAGGAGGGATGATGAATGTGGGGAAACAAATATGTACTTCGTTTCCCAAGAATCTCTCGTGCGCGAGAGCCAGGATCCGTGTATTCACTTGAAGCGGTGGTTGTACGTGCGGAAGATGTAAACGATGCCAGCGAGGAGAGACCATCAATAACTTCTGGCTTCCCTGTTCTCGGCCTCCTGTCTTCCTGCCATTTCCATGGACAAAGACGGTGAGCCTGGTGTGAATGATTCTGGCTTACAAAATGCTGACTTCGAAATTTCTACCTTTTGTATCTTGCCGTAGTAAAAAGTAAAAACTGGCCATTTAACTTTTTACGATCCACTTTATTTTATCTGATTATACCTGATTCAGGTTTACCTTAGTTTCAAGGGAATCGTATGGTTATAGTTATTAGAATGTAGGATCTAAAATACATTTAACAGGATTTAAATGATTAGGATATTATGGTTGACCCAACGAAGAATGGCAAAATGTTAATCGAATACTCTTAACTTCTGTTTGTATCTTGTCGTGGTAAAGAGTAAAAACTAGTCATTTAATCTTTTATGATCCACTTCATTTTATCTGATTATACCTGTTCAGATTTACCTTAGTTTCAAGGCAATCTAACAGGATTTAAATGATTAGGATATTATAGTTGACCCGTCGAAGAACTACAAAAAACGGTTTATTATTACTATTTACTTTCTGTTTCATATATTTTTATTGCCTTTTCTTCCTTTATCCTTCATAATTTCGCAGAATTCATTCATCGAACAATTTAACCACACCCGATATATAATCTTTACTAGTACAGGGCCGCGATTGGTTACATTATCGTTCCACCCGACTACAGGACACTGGGTTAAAGCAAACCTCCCATAACTCTACAAAGGCTGAGTGATATCTTGTGTCAGTCTAGGGTGTAATGACACAGTTGCTCAGGTGGATCATTTTACAATGTAAGCATCGTACGTCACCTACCCCCAATGATAAATTAGACATACATGTATGTACAGTGTTGAGGATATATGTTGAGAGCTTAATGAAATTATTGATTTTATTGAATGAAAGCTTGAATTGACAGACATATTTTTTTTATTAAATATACTTGTGTAATTAATTTTTGCACGTACATGTTCTTGTCATTAAAGAAGGAAGAGTTCTAAGGAAACATAAAACCAGAACTGTATAGAGCGAAGATAATAGAACACAATTTGTGGTATCGATTCAATAATTTCTAGTACTATATATGTATTAAAAATAAGGTACAAGTACTTCGGAAAAGAGAAGACTTAAATCTACGATCCACTTGAGCAAGCAGAGATCCTTGTATAAAGCGAAGTTAGTCGAACCAAGAACGAGTTGGTGATACAATAATTTCCAACAATTTGTACAAATATAGAAATATATACAAAAAAGGAACAAGTACCACGTCCTTTTGCAAGGGCATTGAATGACAGGTTTACAAGGAGTCCGTTTAAGCTAGGATCTTTAAGCTGTCGCATAGTTAGGTTAGGATATGCCGGTGAAACTCGTCAGTTGAGGAAGGGCAAGGAGTTGTTAGCCGGTGGAAGCGGCCCTTAACTTCTTAACAGAGTGTCCGGCGGTTTGCGAAACGTTCGAAACTATTCGAGCGGAATCTATGCAGGGTACCAATCGCTCTTGGCGGAAAGGACAAACGAGCCTCTCGAGAAGATCGTTTCCTTGGATTCGTCATATCCTCCCGCACCGTCTCACAGGGTCGTTATTTTCCCTTCCTCTCCATGGGACGCCGTAACATCCATTCCATTGCTGCGCGCCTCTCTCGCGACAATTGGCTGTTATCGCATCTACTCGCATCGCCCCTTCAACTTATCTTCCTGACTTATTGTCTTAGCCGTATGTAAAAGATACACGGTGCAGGAATGCGCGAAATATGCGGTGCATGTATACTTGCATATTTCGTGATAAAATATAGATGTTCTTATTTTTTGGTTATTATCTTATAAGAAAGGAAAATAATGTTAATTAAGAGTTTGTAAAATGAAAGAGCGCTTTCTACTTGTTGATTATTTAATCTCTGGAGAGTGGATCATGAATAAAAATATTATTGTTACTGCAATAGTGTTTTCGATTGTTTTTACAATTGGATTCCAATTTTTATAACTAGCACGTACAGCAGAACTGTGTAGTCTGAGCGAAGTGAAATCGTTACGAAACCCAACCTTCATAAAATGGTCCGAGCAAAATATTTGTCCAGGGCAAATTTTTTCATTAACCAAAAATTCTTTTTGAGTGACTAAAACAAGCAAGCGAATGTGATAAATTCGAATCCTTTTCCTTTTGGTAGCCAGTTAACACTAGAACTGCCAAACGAGCCAAAATGACTTGTTCTCACATACTGTTTCCCTATATTTCCATAATTTTTATCGAAGGTGATTCATAACAACTACTTTCTAGATTTCCATCATATAATCTTCGCTTCGATCAGACAATTATTATTAAAAAAAGAAAGGAAAAATCATTAATTAAGATTTCGCGTAAAACGAAGGGATATTTTTACCCGTCGTGTATTCCCACTTGCAACCTTGTCGGAAGTAAGAGAGGTGTCTATACGGATGGGTTGCTTTCGTGAAAGTCGACACCCATGGATTACCTTGGACAGGGTGGTGTCCATTCGTCCAAACACGATGCAGGATTTCGTCGGTCCGTCGTGTCGATATTATAGCACGGTCGGATGCTCACCTCCGAATAGAGAGGCTGCCTGAAACGCGCTTGAATTTTTTTCAGCCCGCGCCAACCTACTCCGGTCGATTTTGTATCTGGCGGGTTTCGTTCGTCGAACTCGGTAGGTTCGCCGATTGTTTCTCGGACGCCGTTCGATCCATACTGCCGATGAGAGAACGGCGCTTGGGAAAGCATTCGTGTCGGAAATCGATCCTGTTGACTTGGCAAACGTCCTCCTTGGAATTTGTCGACAGAGCCTAACTCCGTTACTCTCCCAATCGCATTCTGGATCCCCCCGGTCGCACACGGAAAACGTGTGTGTACACTTCGATAGCAGCTGAGTAGATATTTTTTTTTTGGTCAAACTGTCGAATTTGTTGGCAGTTTGACAGCTGCCCTTCTCCTGGCAGCTGCCGCGAAGCGAGAAGAAGTCATCTGTCTCAAAAATCGTGTAGTAGCCAGTCGTTAATTTGTACCAAACGCTTTTGGGAACACTTTGTATAATTTTCAACATTTTTAAAAATCGCAATGGCATTCTGAGGAATTTTTAATGATTTAATTTAATAAGACTGTATTTCGTTCATCGAAGTTTGAATGGAAGTGAACAAAATTTCTGTCGATCAGTTAATAATAGAAATTCACTGGAGCTTTCATTTATTTAGCTACTAAAAGGCCGAATAGTATAAAAACAGTTGAGTGGCAATTTCTCAAGGATTAAACGAAATTGGCGTAAAGCCTTTTATCAGCGCTTTCAATGATGCTCTTTCGTTTCCATAGGCAAACCATTACCTTAATTGTCGTTCCTCCACTGCGGCCAAGCCGACGATTGTTCTGTCTCGATGATAGACACTGCGGGAATACAATGGCCGCCGGGAAGCTCCGACCAACTATGTAACGCGCGACTATTATTTTTTGAATAGGAGATCTCTCTCACTCTCGCTTCTCTTCTATGCGCCTCGCTTCCAAATCCCGCAATATTCAAATGCACGTTGCACACGCTCTATTGAAACATAAATCTGTGGCTTCTCGCAGTTTGCAATCCAGGAAGCAACGAGGAAACGAGGAATAACAGGAACAACCATATCCGGTGATAAGGCTGTAGTTCTAGAACTGGGATTGGCTAATGAAAACCCGAAGCAAAAATGTTATATTCACAGTTCATGCTATCTCCTAAAATTAGCTATTGATTATTAATCAGCCACTGAAGATATTCCAGAAAATATCCAATAATAATACAGATAATTGCAAGCAATAACAAATACCATTAATTAACACACGCTTAACACGACAGGTATTTAACTCTGGAACAAGATATTTCTTTCCTGTCTTGCGAACAATTTCACACTTCTTCCATACGTTCATTTTTCTTGCAGAGGTGCAATATGTACTCGTCGACGACGAAGAAGAATAAACTAGCAGCAACTCGGAAACTCGAATGACAAAGGAAGACATTTAAAGCACCCCCAAAAGAAAGGGTAGGTGTTCGTACGGTCGGCTTAAGATTTCAGTCACGGCTTGCTTTTCCGAGGCATCCATCAGCGCTGGCGTAGGAAAACACTTTAACGCGTGTGGTCACTGTAGAAGTCGGAAGAAGTGGTCGACATGCTGCGAGAGTAACGAGAAGAGAAAAAGCCGAGTTGACAGAGCGGCGTAAACCTAAAGAAGAAGAAGCACTGGCAAAGCGAAAGGTGTAGTACATACGGGGTGGAAATCTTCATATGTACGACGATGCATAAGATGAATCTGTAGATCGTGACGAGAAAAAGTGTGAAGACACATTTCATTTTACGCTTGCATTTGTTAATTACAACAAATTAAAAAATCAGTAAAATTATATTCACCTTGTCCAACCAATCAAAAAGCCTCGAATAGGAAATTATTCGTTTTCAGATTACTCTACTAATTTGTAAATTTCCAATAATTAATAAATGAGAATACAAAATGAAAACTAGACTCACAGATTCATCACTGTCTGACACATGAACTTTATCACCCTGTAGATGCACGAACAGGAAGAAAGATCTTTGGTGGAGCCGGCTAGCAGTATGCAGAGTGTGGGCAAACAAATTGTTAACGACATGTGCGAGCGCGCGGGCGGGCGCTCACTGCCAATGTCGGTGAGCCAAAAAGGGTGGTTGTAGCGTTGCTTTACATAGACCAGCCATGTCGAGCAGACTGGCAAAGGGGGTTGGTTAAGGCCGAACCTCTGCCTAACGCGTATGTATATGTCAGATGCACACATAACTTTCGGCACCGCCGCCGGCCTGTATCGCATTACATCGCGCGCGTTCACGTGTGTGTGTGTGTGTGTGTGTGTGTGTACGTGTGTTTGCTGGTTTTCATCGGCGGCAAGTAGCAAGGTAAACAGCCGTAGACCATCGTAGACCAAGGCATCCAGAATCCAACCCTTCCTCGGCTAATGCACGACTTTTCACCTCTTTCGTGGAATCCGAGACTACCCGGACATCATTGGAATTAGTGAATGCTTGCCCTTTAAAACTCTCATCGCACTATTTGTATGAATGTGTTTCATTGCTCGAGATAAAAAGATACTTTTTTTTAAGGGATCTGACATGTTTTTAAATGAATATTTGTATGTTGGTTTTTATTGTTATTGGACAGTGCGGTAGTTTATTTTAGTCTGTTGGGATAAATGAAAAACAGACGAAGTTCAGTTTAATCAGTCTCTTTTATTTGTAATTAGTTTATTTCCCTTTGGTCAGATTTTATGTTATTTATTTAATGTCTGAGAATTTGGAACTGTTGTGAATGTCTGTGTGAAGTGATGGAAACATATTTATGTCTTTTGTGACAATGACTGTTACCATGAATTGAGTAGAAATCGTGTATAAAATTTGTTTTCGTTCTTTTTAAGTATAAAATGACACTAAAGGGAGCTGAGTTTTTCTAGTAAGAATGTAAAGTTTCAAGCGTGCGCTACAGTAAAGAGTGCAGTGACATGCTGAAAGTTTTGCGATGCTGTAAACGTGTTGCGACAGAGAGGTATTAATGAGCCAGTTGATGGCTATCATAAATGGTAACGATGCCCGAGACATGGGGCAACGCCAGATCCAGTATGTTTCTACGGATTTTTATGGCAGGCTCGTAAAGCACAGATTTGTCAATTGCCCCGGCAGGCCGGGAATAATGGTCCTCATATCTTTTATACGTCTTTAATTCCTTCTGTCATCGATATCTTATCATTTGGAATACGGTACTTTTTGTGACGAAAATTTATAGGTTTTACAATTGAATTACGAAATTCTTTTAATATGAACTTATTAGAACTAAAAGACGAAATTTCATGTTTTCCCAGAATTTTCAATATGTTTCTTTATATCGCAGGTTCCATGGAAGAAAATGGTCTCGGATATGCGAGTTAGAGTAACGTTGCTTCTGTAAAAAGAACATCACGGTACCGCGAAATTATTTGTAGACTTTGAATGCCAGCGATGTTTACCTTGCGATCGCTTTCCCAGACACAAACCAGCCCTCGGCATTGTAGCTCCTTTTGAAATGGCGCGCGCGTATCCCCGCACAAAGTCACGCCAGCCAAGCAAACAACGACATTCAATTTTTCGAAACGCTACTTTTCAATTTGCAACCCTTCCCGTCTACCGTTAAAAATCCCAAAGCTTTGTGTTGAGAAGCACAATTTCCATTTAAATTTTAAATTCTAAAACTACATTTCTAAACATTAAACAACACAAAAAAATATAGCAAACTCCACATCTGGCAAGGATAAACTTATCCTAATAATATCTCCAAAGATATCAGTGAACCATTACAATTAAACTATTCCAGATCTACAATAGACTTTCCTATCACTCATACAAACGTCAGAGCAGAACTTTCCGTGCCACCCTGTATAATCATGGAAAGATGGGCAATGATGGTCGCCGGAGACAGAGAGGAATCGAGACGAGATACACGCGTCGTCGCGCGTGAGTGCTGTTTCGTGTATGCACGAGTAAATCCCGGCAGGTGGAGGGTAAATATATCCCTGGTGATCGTGGGCGAGCTATGGGTTCAAAGGTTATACAAGCGGCCGTTTTTTGTTATACGTTTATTGCAATGCCATCCTCGTACACACGGCTGCTCCTCCTCTCCACCAACCCCCTAGCACGCCCGACAAACCGACCAGTCTCGTGTGTGTTTCATCGGATTTATTGAGATCGTTGAGGACCCCATATCCCACTCAAGCGCAGGTCACCGGAGATAAACCGACAAGCACAGATCGCTCATGGAATTCTATTAGTAATTACGCCTGCATGCAACTTCAAATTGTTCGATACTTGTATTGGTATATTTTTTTGGAATAGTGTTTGGTATTAGTTTGGTTCTTTGAGCGCAAGTTATTGATTGGATTTTATTAGCAATTGTACGTGTTAGTATGTGTTCGTATTAGTATTCTGTGCTAGTTTAATTCGCTCGAGTTACTTCAAATTGCTCAAGGGTTATTACTTTAAATTAAACATTAAAGTAGATACAACAAAAGATAAATTTGCGTTTGTTACGCTTAAATGTACTATTCAAGGATCGTATTTTAATAAAATTTTAAATTCCCAACGTACAAACCAAGCTCTGATTTTAAACTCCTTTCATACACAGACTTATCTTACTTATAATATTAAATAAATTCACTACCAGCTATCTACGAATTTATTCTCCAGTAGACTATTTCCGCTCACTGGAGTTTCCTAGCTGCCAGCAGTCCGTCGGAGTTCCGGGCGAGCGTGGAAAGGTCAGGGTGCTTTCAGAGGGCCCTAAAATAATGGAGTATCAGCGGGCGTGCGCGTGTTTCCAGTTGCCAGGCCACATGTAGAAGAGACGAACGAACGCATGCGAGAGCGGACAACGTCGAAGCCGGACGGCGGGCGCCGCTTCTTCGGTATGCGTGGCGTTTGGATGCTGGCTGCGTTTCACCCCGGAGTGCTGTTCCGTGTATGCACGAATAAATCCGCAGGTGGAGGGTAAACATTGGTGGCTCGGGTGATCGCGGCCGGCAAGTTTTAGCCCCTGGACAAGTAACCAACCCCCTCTGCAACCCCCTTCCGCAACCCCCTTCTGCAACCCCCTCCAGCTTCCACGAAGCCGTTGTGCCGAGGATGTTTTCAAAGCTTGGCGCCCTTTTTCGTCCTCCCGTCTGTTTGCCATTCCACCAGTCGCTATCTCTTCCACCCACCAACCCCCTCAACGCTCCTCTTTCCACCCCCGTAGGAACGTGAGAGCGCGATTTCCTCGTGCACGCATTCACGTGTGTGCGCGCGTCTCTGCTTCATTGATGGCGCTTTTCCGCTCTCTTGGCTGCTCGAGCTATCTGGCTCTGCCCTTGCCGTACATCGCCATTCAGCCGCTCCGACGCAACTTCGTCTCGATATTAACCTTCGCAAACTTTCACTCTTCAACTCTTCTCTTTCTCTCTCTCTCTCTCTTTCGGGCGCTCTCTTTTTCTCTTGCTTTCCCTTTCTCCGCATCTATAGGCGCGCCGCAGACTGCCGGAAAAATGTTTTCCTTCGATCGGAACGCTTTTATGCCTCTCGTAGTATCCTCGAGCGTGGAAACTGGATGTGATCTCTGTTTAAGCGTAGATAGCATTCGGGTGAAGGTATACGTTGAGATATGTCGAGTGGTAGTGTTTCTTAACTCGATAGGACTTTTTTATCAAGACGATAGAAAAAAACTTCGCTTATTTAACCTTTCACATTCACTTCTTTTAACTCCCCACTTTTTCTTTCGCTACGGCACACATAGATGAAAAAAATGTCATCATACTCACGTACGAATATCGACATTTGAGATACTTTGGAAATCTAGAAACCAGAGAATAGAATATTTAACACAGCAAGCACGAAGAAGAAAGTAAAATTCGAAAGAGTGCTGAGTAGGAAGATGGCTTATAGCATAGTAGGAGGCACAACGAGTCTCAAAGCATTACCGCTCTCTTTTTATATCCTCCTACGCTCCTTCTCTCTCTCTCACTCTCTCTCACACTAGACGGCTGTTTACCCGGCATCCTTTTCCCCTTTCTTCGTTGAATGCGCTGCCCTTGGAAAGGAGGCATAAAAAGGGCGGGAAACGAAGATTCGCGGCCAGCTTCCATCCTCGGCACCACTCTCTCCACTCTCTCTCTCTCTTCTCTCCTCTGCCCTCAGGAGCTTTTGATCTTAGCGCGAGAGTCGGAGTTCGTGCCGTCGGTGCGCCATCGAGGATTTCCGTCGCTCTCTCCTCGCGCGTCAGAGCTTCCGCCGCTGAACTTTCATCGAGTGTCCACGATATTCGATTGTAGCCGAGAATATTGAGACACAATGCGAGAGGGAGACAGTCCGACTGCACTCTCTGTTTAATCATAGCATTTTCCAAAGTATATATTCATTATTATCTTATATGAAAGAACAGTTTCTATTTCGAATATAAAATACAAGTATTACAACATTTCATAGAAAATGATTATTATTATTGCACGTTTATTTTCGATTGCTTCCGATTAAAGTAATTACCTTTTGCATGGGCTTTGATAGTCGTATAAACTTTGAAAACTTTACAACTCGAATCCGCCGATGAACTTCCATCGAATGTCCGCGATTCGATCGTGGCCGAGAATATGCTCGAGACATAGTACGCGGGAAAGGGAGAAAATCAGCTCTTCCTCTCTCTCTCTCTTTCTCTTTTTCTCTCTGTGCCTTCATGGGTCGCGGGACTTTTGCAAAGTATGTATATGCCTCTTGATGGGGGTTCGGTCCCCGACTGATTCTAACACTTTCATGCAAAGAGAAAGTACCGCGCGAGTACTCCACCCTCAACTCCGCCCTCTATCCTCCTTCCTTTCAACTAGACTTTCCTCCGGGCGGAGAAGAGAGAGAGAGAGAGAGAGAGAGAGAGAGAACTCGAGGGTTTCAAGTTCAAACGAGCCAAGCTATGGATGCAACTTTCTATACGGCTCTCTTTTTTCTACTCGACGCAGACGAAAATGGAAAGTCGATATTCGATGGCGTGTATATGCTCTCGCGAATGAAGGTGATGTCTGACGTAGACGAGAAGGGAAAAGGAGGTTGGGAATGGTAGATTTTTCTAAAAGGATATTTGAGAGGGAAAGTGACAGTCAAACAATGCTCGAGTGCCGATTCGAGGGTGTTTGATTCAAGGTTTGTCTTTCCATCAGCTGCAGCTTTGGTAACTCAAACACTCGCTCACGTCCCTCGGCTTTTCTGCACTCCTCCCTTTAATGCGAATTCGATGAAGGAAGTCTGTTTACAGTTCGAACAATGCCCAAAATTCGGCCGCTATCGATGGGGCGGCACCGGCCACGATGTAATAGGGGTGCGTCAATAACAGGATGTAGCGGCACAAATGGGCCATATGGTTCCGGCGCGTTTAGGTAATCACGCGAAGTTTACCCTTCCGATTCCTAAGACCATTAGGATTAAGAAGTAGCAAATTTGAATAACTAATTTTTCGCCAAGGATTTAAAGTTAGTTCAATATTTCATGCATTTCAAATGTAAATTGCAGTGGAAAGCTTTAACATGCAAATCCAATAATCTAATAAGTGCTGCAGATTTATTAACATATGCAGCACTGAATACTCGCAACAAACCTGAATACTAAATTCATCCGTTTTTCATAGATACTAAAGATTCTTTATAATTCAAGTATGCCCCACTTTTATAAAACTACCACAGTCCAATTACTACCCCTAAGAAATCATAAGATCCCATTACAAAAAGACCTCTCGAAAAGTTTCCTACAATTCCAACAGATCTATTTGCGTTAACGAGTTAATGGGTCTTTCTTGTCAGACGCATTAGGGAAACATGGGGGTGTGATTGCGTGTGATGCGAAGGCGTCGCGTTTCAGGGGTCGCTCGGCGTCAATCCAGCATCACTTTTGTCAGGGCTCGTACGTCAGGACACATTGGCCCAGGAGGCTATCGTGTGTCAACGACCGATACCCGACGTGTTCCACCAACCGAAACCCGCCTATCCAGAGCCATTGCACAATACACACCCTTCCCCGCGGTCGCTCCATTAATTTCCACAGTGAAAGCGCGTCTAACGCCCTTCGTCATTTCTCTCCGTGTTACTCCCCTGCAGCATCGCGCCAACCGGCGATTATAGTGCGAGCGCTGCTATTATAGACTCTGCACGTGTCCGCATGTAGCGCGGATACTCTAAAACTGTCTCGCCGATAAAACTCCTCCACACTCATCGGCACTCGACTCCACCTGCAATGCCAGCTAATCCGGAATTGCTTCTGTTGTT